>CAKAJE020001562.1:278473-342646 GCA_916610135.2 Macropis europaea
AAAATTCTATCACATTTGTTCAATTTACGTCGCTCCTATTTCAGATAGCGTATTAGGCTAAGCGGCATCTCAAAGCGCATGAAATGACGAGAGAAATGCACTATTAAACTTCTTGGGTAGGGCAAACAGAAACCCGATTACATCATTTTATATTATGGTTAATTTAAGACTTCAGCAAAATTCTATCACATTTGTTCAATTTACGTCGCTCCTATTTCAGATAGCGTACTGGGCTAGGCGGCATCTTAAAGCGCGTGAAATGGCGAGTAAAATGCACTATTAAACTTCTATGATAGGGCAATCAGAGACCCGATTAGATCATTTTATATTTTGATTAATATAAGAATTCAGCGAAATTCTATCACATTTGTTCAATTTACGTCGCTCCTATTGCAGATATCGTATTGGGCTAAGCGGCATCTCAAAGCGCATGAAATGTCGAGTAAAATGCACTGCTAAACTTCTAGGGTAGGGCGAACAAAGACCCAATTAGACCATTTTACATTAAGGTTAATATAAGAATTCAGGGAAATTCTATCACATTTGTTCAATTTACGTCGCTCCTATTTCAGATAGCGTATTGGGCTAAGCGCCATCTCAAAGCGCATGAAATGGCGAGCAGTGTGCACTATTAAACTTCTAGGGTAGGGCAAACAGAGACCCGATTAGATAATTTTTTATTACGGTTAATATAATAATTCAGCGTAATTCTATCACATTTGTTCAACATACGTCGCTCCTATTTCAGATAGTGTACTGGGCTAGGCGGCATCTTAAAGCGCGAGGAAGGGCGAGTAAAATGCACTACTAAACTTCTATGATAGGGCAATCAGAGTCCCGATTAGATCATTTTATATTTTGGTTAATAAAAGAATTCAGCGAAATTCTATCACATTTGTTCAATTTACGTTGCTCCTATTTCAGATAGCGTATTGGGCTAAGCGGCATCTCAAAGCGCATGAAATGACGAGTGAAATGCACTATTAAACTTCTAGAGTTGGGCGAACAAAGACCCGATTAGATCATTTTACATTAAGATTATTATAAGAATTCAGCGAAATTCTATCACATTTGTTCAATTTACGTCGCTCCTATATCAGATAGCGTATTGGGCTAAGCGGCATCTCAAAGCGCATGAAATTACGAGTGAAAGGCACTTTTAAACTTCTAGGGTAGGGCGAACAGAGAACCGATTAGATCATTTTACATTAAGGTTAATATAAGAATTCAGGGTAATTCTATCACGATTGTTCAATGTACGACGCTCCTATTTCAGATAGCGTATTGGGCTAAGCGGCATCTCAAAGCGCATGAAATGGCGAGTAAAATGCACTATTAAACTTCTAGGGTAGGGCAAACAGAGACCCGATTAGATCATTTCATACTATGGTTAATTTACGAATTCAGCAAAATTCTATCACATTTGTTCAATTTACATCGCCCCTATTTCAGATATCGTATTGGGCTAAGCGGCATCTCAATGCGCATGAAATGGCGAGTAAAATGCACTATTAAACTTCTAGGATAAGGCACACAGGGACCCGATTAGATAATTTTATATTATATTTAATTTAAGAAATCAGCCAAATTCTATCACATTTGATCAATTTACGTCGCTTCTATTTCAGATAGCGTACTGGGCTAGGCGGAATCTTAAAGCGCGTGGATTGGCGAGGAAAATGCACTATTAAACGTCTATGATAGGGCAATCAGAGACCCGATTAGATCATTTTATATTTTGGTTAATATAAGAATTCAGCGAAATTCTATCACAATTGTTCTATTTACGTCGCTCCTATTTCAGATAGCGTATTGGGCTAAGCAGCATCTCAAAGCGCATGAAATGGCGAGTGAAATGCACTATTAAACTTCTAGGGTAGGGCGAACAGAGACCCGATTAGATCATTTTACATTAAGGTTAATATAAGTTTTCAGGGAAATTCTATCACATTTGTTCAATTTACGTCGCTCCTATTTCAGACAGCGTATTGGGCTAAGCGGCAAATCAAAGCGCATGAAATGGCGAGAAAAATGCACTGTTAAACTTCTAGGGTAGGGCAAACAGAGACCCGATCAGATCATTTCATATTATGGTTTAATTAAGAATTCAGAAAAATTCTATCACATTTGTTCAATTTACGTCGCTCCTATTTCAGATAGCATATTGGGCTAAGCGGCATCTCAAAGCGCATGAAATGACGAGTAAACTGCACTATTAAAGTTCTGGGGTAGGGCAAACAGAGACCCGATTAGATCATTTTATATTATGGTTAATTTAAGAATTCAGCGAAATTCTATCACATTCGTTCAATTTGCGTCGCTCCTATTTCAGATAGCGTATTGGGCAAAGCGGCATCTCAAAGCGCATGAAATGACGAGTAAAATGCACTGTTAAACTTCTAGGGTAGGGCAAACAGAGACCCGATTAGATCATTTTATGTTATGGTTAATTTAAGAATTCAGCAAAATTCTATCACATTTGTTCAATTTACGTCGCTCCTATTTCAGATAGCGTACTGGGCTAGGCGGCAACTTAAACCGCGTGGAATGGCGAGTAAAATGCACTATTAAACTTCTATGATAGAGCAATCAGTGACCCGATTAGATCATTTTATATTATAGTTAATTTAAGCATTCAGCGAAGTTCTATCACATTTGTTCAATTTACGTCGCTCCTATTTCAAATAGCGTATTGGGCTAAGCGGCATCTCAAAGCGCATGAAAGGGCGAGTAAAATGCAATACTAAACTTCTAGGATAAGGCTAACAGAGACCCGATTAGATCATTTTATATTACGGTTAATATAAGAATCCAGCGTAATTCTATCACATTTGTTCAACTTACGTCGCTCCTATTTCAGTTAGCGTATTGGGCTAAGCGGCATCTCAAAGCGCATGAAATGACGAGTGAAATGCACTATTAAACTTCTTGGGTAAGGCAAAGAGAGACCCGATTAGATCATTTTATATTACGGTTAATATAAGAATTCAGCGTTATTCTATCACATTTGTTCAACCTACGTCGCTCCTATTTCAGATAGCGTACTGGGCTAGGCGGCATCATAAAGCGCGTGGAAGGGCGAGCAAAATGCACTACTAAACTTCTATGATAGGGCAATCAGAGACCCGATTAGACCATTTTATATTTGGTTTAATATAAGAATTCAGCGAAATTCTATCACATTTGTTCAATTTACGTCGCTCCTATTTTAGATAGCGTACTGGGCTAAGCGGCATCTCAAAGCGCATGAAATGGCGAGTAAAATGCAATACTAAACTTCTTAGGATAAGGCAAACAGAGACCCGATTAGATCATTTTATATTACGGTTAATATAAGAATTCACGGAAATTCTATCACATTTGTTCAATTTACGTCGCTCCTATTTCAGCTAGCGTATTGGGCTAAGCGGTATCTCAAAGCGCACGAAATGGCGAATAAAATGCACTATTAAACTTCTTGGGTAAGGCAAAGAGAGACCCGATTAGATCATTTTATATTACGGTTAATATAAGAATTCAGCGTTATTCTATCACATTTGTTCAACCTACGTCGCTCCTATTTCAGATAGCGTACTGGGCTAGGCGGCATCATAAAGCGCGTGGAAGGGCGAGCAAAATGCACTACTAAACTTCTATGATAGGGCAATCAGAGTTCCGATTAGATCATTTTATATTTTGTTTACTATAACATTTCAGGGAAATTCTATCACATTTGCTCAATTTACGTCGCTCCTATTTCAGATAGCGTATTGGGCTAAGCGCCATCTTAAAGCGCATGAAATGGCGAGTAAAATGCACTATTACACTTCTAGGGTAGGGCGAACAGAGACCCGATTAGATCATTTTACATGAAGGTTAATATAAGTATTCAGGGAAATTCTATCACATTTGTTCAATTTACGTCATTCCTATTTCAGATAGCGTATTGGGCTAAGCTGCGTCTCAAAGCGCATGAAATGGCGAGTAAAATGCACTGTTAAACTTCTAGGGTAGGGCAAACAGAGACCCGATTAGATCATTTCATATTATGGTTTATTTAAGAATTCAGAAAAATTCTATCACATTTGTTCAACTTACGTCGCTCCTATTTCAGACAGCTTATTGGGCTAAGCGGCATCTCAAAGCGCATGAAATGACGAGTGAAAGGCACTATTAATCTTCTAAGGTAGGGCGAACAGAGACCCGATTAGATCATTTTATATTACGGTTAATATAAGAATTCAGCGTAATTCTATCACATTTGTTCAACATACGTCGCTCCTATTTCAGATAGCGTACTGAGCTAGGCGGCATCTTAAAGCGCGTGGAAGGGCGAGTAAAATGCACTCCTAAACTTCTATGATAGGGCAATCAGAGTCCCATTTAGATCATTTTATATTTTGTTTAATATAAGATTTCAGGGAAATTCTATCACGGTTGTTCAATTTACGTCGCTCCTATTTCAGATGGCGTATTGGGCTAAGCGGCATCTCAAAGCGCATTAAATGACGAGAGAAATGCACTATTAAACTTCATGGGTAGGGCAAACAGAGACCCGATTACATCATTTTATATTATGGTTAATTTAAGAATTCAGCGAAATTCTATCACATTTGTCCAATTCACGTCGCTCCTATTTCAGATAGCGTACTGGGCTGGGCGGCATCTTAAAGCGCGTGAAATGGCGAGTAAAATGCACTATTAAACTTCTATGATAGGGCAATCAGAGACCCGATTAGAACATTTTATATTTTGGTTAATATAAGAATTCAGCGAAATTCTATCACATTTGTTCGATTTACGTCGCTCCTATTGCAGATATCGTATTGGGCTAAGCGGCATCTCAAAGCGCATGAAATGGCGAGTAAAATGCACTGCTAAACTTCTAGGGTAGGGCAAACAGAGACCCGATTAGATCATTTCATATTATGGTTTATTTAAGAATTCAGAAAAATTCTATCATATTTGTTCAATTTACGTCGCTCCTATTTCAGATAGCTTATTGGGCTAAGAGGCATCTCAAAGCGCATAAAATGACGAGTGAAATGCACTATTAAACATCTAGGATAAGGCAAACAGAGACCCGATTAGATCATTTTATATTACGGTTAATATAAGAATTCAGCGTAATTCTATCACATTTGTTCAACTTACGTCGCTCCTATTTCAGACAGCGTATTGGGCTAAGCGGCATCTCAAAGCGCATGAAATGGCGAGTGAAATGCACTATTAGACTTCTGTGGTAGGGCGAACAGAGCCCGATTAGATCATTTTACATTAAGGTTAATATAAGAATTCACGGAAATTCTATCACATTTGTTCAATTTACGTCGCTCCTATTGCAGATAGCGTGCTGGGCTACGCGGAATCTCAAAGCGCATGAAATGGCGAGTATAATGCACTATTAAACTTCTAGGGTAAGGCAAACAGAGACCCGATGAGATCATTTTATATTGTGGTTAATTTAAGAATTCAGCGAAATTTTATCACATTTGATCAATTTACGTCGCTCCTATTTCAGATAGCGTATTGGACAAAGCGGCATCTCAAAGCGTATAAAATGGCGAATAAAATGCACTATTAAACTTCTAGGGTAGGGCAAACAGAGACCCGATTAGATCATTTTATATTATGGTTAATTTAAGAATACAGCAAGATTCTATCACATTTGTTCAATTTACGTCGCTCCTATTTCGGATAGCGTACTGGGCTAGGCGGCATCCTAAAGCGCGTGGAGTGGCGAGTAAAATGCACTATTAATCTTCTATGATAGGGCAATCGGAGACCCGATTAGATCATTTTATATTTTGGTTAATATAAGAATTCTGCGAAATTCTATCACATTTGTTCAATTTACGTCGCTCCTATTTCAGATAGCGTACTGGGCTAGGCGGCAACTTAAACCGCGTGGAATGGCGAGTAAAATGCACTATTAAACTTCTTTGATAGGGCAATCAGTGACCCGATTAGATCATTTTATATTATGGTTAATTTAAGAATTCAGCAAAATTCTATCACATTTGTTCAATTTAGGTCGCTCCTATTTCAGATAGCGTACTGGGCTAGGCGGCATCTTAAAGCATGTGGAATGGCGAGTAAAATCCACTATTAAACCTGTAGGCTAGGGCGAACAGAGACCCGATTAGATCATTTTACATTATAGTTAATTTAAGAATTCAGCGAAATTCTATCACATTTGTTCAATTTACGTCGCTCCTATTTCATATAGCGTATTGGGCTAAGCGGCATCTCAAAGCGCATGAAATGGCGAGCAAAATGCGCTATTAAAGTTCTAGGCTAGGGCGAACAGAGACCCGATTATATCATTTAAATTATGGTTAATATAAGAATTCAGCGAAATTCTATCACATTTGTTCAATTTACGTCGCTCCTATTTCAGATAGCGTATTGGGCTAAGCGGCATCTCAAAGCGGAAGAAATGGCGAGTAAAATGCACTATTAAACTTCTAGAGTAGGGCAAACAGAGACCCGATTAGATCATTTTACACTATCGTTAATAAAAGAATTCAGCGAAATTCTATCACATTTGTTCAATTTACGTCGCTCCTATTTCATATTGCGTATTGGGCTAAGCGGCATCTCAAAGCGCATGAAATGGCGATTAAAATGCACTATTAAACTTCTAGGGTAGGGCAAACAGAGACCCGATTAGACCATTTTACATTTTGGTAAATATAAGAATTCAGCGAAATTCTATCACATTTGTTCAATTTACGTCGCTCCTATTTCAGAGAGCGTATTCGGCTAAGCGGCATCTCAAAGCGCTTGAAATGGCGAATAAAATGCACTATTAAACTTCTAGGCTAGGACGAACAGACACCCGATCAGATCATTTCACATTAAGGTTAATATAAGAATTCAGGGAAATTCTATCACATTTGTTCAATTTACGTCGCTCCTATTTCAGATAGCGTAACGGGCTAAGCGGCATCTCAAAGCGCATGAAATGCCGAGTGAAATGCACTATTACACTTCTATGGTGTGGCGAACAGAGACCCGATTAGATCATTTTACATTAAGGTTAATATAAGAATTCAGGGAAATTCTATCACATTTGTTCAATTTACGTCGCTCGTATTTCAGATAGCGTATTGGGCTAAGCGGCATCTTAAAGCGCGTGGAATGGCGAGTAAAATGCACTATTAAATTTCTAGGGTAGGGCGAACAGCGACCCGATTAGATCATTTTTCATTAAGATTAATATAAGAATTCAGCGAAATTCTATCACATTTGTTCAATTTACGTCGCTCATATTTCAGGTAGTGTATTGGGATAAGCGGCATCTCAAAGCGGAAGGAATGGCGAGTAAAATGCACTAATAAACTTCTAGGGTAGGGCAAACAGAGATCCGATTAGATCATTTTATATTATGGTTAATTTAAGAATTCAGCGAAATTTTATCACATTTGTTCAATTTACGTCGCTCCTATTTCAGATAGCGTATTGGGCTAAGCGGCATCTCAAAGGGCATCAAATGGCGGGTAAAACGCACTATAAAACTTCTAGGGGAAGGCAAACAGAGACCCGATTAGATCATTTTATATTACGGTTAATATAAGAATTCAGCGTAATTCTATCACATTTGTTCAATTTATGTCGCTCCTATTTCAGATAGCGTATTGGGCTAAGCGGCCTACAAAGCGCATGAAATGGCGAGTAAAATGCGCTAAAAATCTTCTAGGATAAGGCAAACAGAGACCCGATTAGATCATTTTATATTACGGTTAATATAAGAATTCAGCGTAATTCTATCACATTTGTTCAATTTACGTCGCTCCTATGTCAGATAGCGTACTGGGCTAGGCGGCATCTTAATGCGCGTGGAATGGCGAGTAAATTCACTATTAAACTTCTATGATACGGCAATCAGAGACCCGATTAGATCATTTTATATTTTGGTTAATATAAGAATTCAGCGAAATTCTATCACATTTGTTCAATTTACGTCGCTCCTATTTCAGGTAGCGTATTGGGCTAAGCGGCATGTCAAAGCGCATGAAATAGCGAGTAAAACGCACTATTAAACTTCTAGGGTAAGGCAAACAGATACCCGATTACATCATTTTATATTACGGTTAATATAAGAATTCAGCGTAATTCTATCACATTTGTTCAATTTACGTCGCTCCTATTTCAGATAGCGTATTGGGCTAAGCGGCATCTCAAAGCGCATCAAATGTCGAGTAAAACGCACTATTAAACTTGTAGGGTAAGGCAAACAGAGACCCGATTAGATCATTTTATATTACGGTTAATATAAGAATTCAGCGAAATTCTATCACATTTGCTCAATTTACGTCGTTGATATTTCAGATAGCGTATAGGGCTAAGCGGCATCTCAAAGCGCATGAAATGGCGAGTAAAATGCACTATTAAATTTCCAGGGTAGGGCAAACAGAGACCCGATTAGATCATCTTATATTATGGTTCATTTAAGAATTCAGCAAAATTCTACCACATTTGTTCAATTTACGTCGCTCCTATTTCAGACAGCGTACTGGGCTATGCGGCATCTTAAAGCGCGTGGAATGGCGAGTAAAATGCACTATTAAACTTCTAGGATAAGACAAACAGGGACCCGATTAGATCATTTTATATTACGGTTAATATAAGAATTCAGCGTAATTCTATCACATTTGTTCAACTTACGTCGCTCCTATTTCAGATAGCGTACTGGGCTAGGCGGCATCTCAAAGCGCGTGGAATGGCGAGTAAAATGCACTACTAAACTTCTATGATAGGGCAATCAGAGACCCGATTAGATCATTTTATATTTTGTTTACTATAAGATTTCAGGGAAATTCTATCACATTTGTTCCATTTACGTCGCTCCTATTTCAGATAGCGTATTGGGCTAAGCGGCATCTCAAAGCGGATGAAATGGCGAGTAAAATGCACTATTAAACTTCTATGATAGGGCAATCAGAGACCCGATTAGATCATTTTATATTACGGTTAATATAAGAATTCAGCGTAATTCTATCACATTTGTTCAATTTACGTCGCTCCTATTTCAGATAGCGTATTGGGCTAAGCTGCGTCTCAAAGCGCATGAAATGGCGAGTAAAATGCACTGTTAAACTTCTAGGGTAGGGCAAACAGAGACCCGATTAGATCATTTCATATTATGGTTTATTTAAGAATTCAGAAAAATTCTATCACATTTGTTCAACTTACGTCGCTCCTATTTCAGACAGCTTATTGGGCTAAGCGGCATCTCAAAGCGCATGAAATGACGAGTGAAAGGCACTATTAATCTTCTAAGGTAGGGCGAACAGAGACCCGATTAGATCATTTTATATTACGGTTAATATAAGAATTCAGCGTAATTCTATCACATTTGTTCAACATACGTCGCTCCTATTTCAGATAGCGTACTGAGCTAGGCGGCATCTTAAAGCGCGTGGAAGGGCGAGTAAAATGCACTCCTAAACTTCTATGATAGGGCAATCAGAGTCCCATTTAGATCATTTTATATTTTGTTTAATATAAGATTTCAGGGAAATTCTATCACGGTTGTTCAATTTACGTCGCTCCTATTTCAGATGGCGTATTGGGCTAAGCGGCATCTCAAAGCGCATTAAATGACGAGAGAAATGCACTATTAAACTTCATGGGTAGGGCAAACAGAGACCCGATTACATCATTTTATATTATGGTTAATTTAAGAATTCAGCAAGATTCTATCACATTTGTTCAATTCACGTCGCTCCTATTTCAGATAGCGTACTGGGCTGGGCGGCATCTTAAAGCGCGTGAAATGGCGAGTAAAATGCACTATTAAACTTCTATGATAGGGCAATCAGAGACCCGATTAGAACATTTTATATTTTGGTTAATATAAGAATTCAGCGAAATTCTATCACATTTGTTCGATTTACGTCGCTCCTATTGCAGATATCGTATTGGGCTAAGCGGCATCTCAAAGCGCATGAAATGGCGAGTAAAATGCACTGCTAAACTTCTAGGGTAGGGCAAACAGAGACCCGATTAGATCATTTCATATTATGGTTTATTTAAGAATTCAGAAAAATTCTATCATATTTGTTCAATTTACGTCGCTCCTATTTCAGATAGCTTATTGGGCTAAGAGGCATCTCAAAGCGCATAAAATGACGAGTGAAATGCACTATTAAACATCTAGGATAAGGCAAACAGAGACCCGATTAGATCATTTTATATTACGGTTAATATAAGAATTCAGCGTAATTCTATCACATTTGTTCAACTTACGTCGCTCCTATTTCAGACAGCGTATTGGGCTAAGCGGCATCTCAAAGCGCATGAAATGGCGAGTGAAATGCACTATTAGACTTCTGTGGTAGGGCGAACAGAGCCCGATTAGATCATTTTACATTAAGGTTAATATAAGAATTCACGGAAATTCTATCACATTTGTTCAATTTACGTCGCTCCTATTGCAGATAGCGTGCTGGGCTACGCGGAATCTCAAAGCGCATGAAATGGCGAGTATAATGCACTATTAAACTTCTAGGGTAAGGCAAACAGAGACCCGATGAGATCATTTTATATTGTGGTTAATTTAAGAATTCAGCGAAATTTTATCACATTTGATCAATTTACGTCGCTCCTATTTCAGATAGCGTATTGGACAAAGCGGCATCTCAAAGCGTATAAAATGGCGAATAAAATGCACTATTAAACTTCTAGGGTAGGGCAAACAGAGACCCGATTAGATCATTTTATATTATGGTTAATTTAAGAATACAGCAAGATTCTATCACATTTGTTCAATTTACGTCGCTCCTATTTCGGATAGCGTACTGGGCTAGGCGGCATCCTAAAGCGCGTGGAGTGGCGAGTAAAATGCACTATTAATCTTCTATGATAGGGCAATCGGAGACCCGATTAGATCATTTTATATTTTGGTTAATATAAGAATTCTGCGAAATTCTATCACATTTGTTCAATTTACGTCGCTCCTATTTCAGATAGCGTACTGGGCTAGGCGGCAACTTAAACCGCGTGGAATGGCGAGTAAAATGCACTATTAAACTTCTTTGATAGGGCAATCAGTGACCCGATTAGATCATTTTATATTATGGTTAATTTAAGAATTCAGCAAAATTCTATCACATTTGTTCAATTTAGGTCGCTCCTATTTCAGATAGCGTACTGGGCTAGGCGGCATCTTAAAGCATGTGGAATGGCGAGTAAAATCCACTATTAAACCTGTAGGCTAGGGCGAACAGAGACCCGATTAGATCATTTTACATTATAGTTAATTTAAGAATTCAGCGAAATTCTATCACATTTGTTCAATTTACGTCGCTCCTATTTCATATAGCGTATTGGGCTAAGCGGCATCTCAAAGCGCATGAAATGGCGAGCAAAATGCGCTATTAAAGTTCCAGGCTAGGGCGAACAGAGACCCGATTATATCATTTAAATTATGGTTAATATAAGAATTCAGCGAAATTCTATCACATTTGTTCAATTTACGTCGCTCCTATTTCATATAGCGTATTGGGCTAAGCGGCATCTCAAAGCGGAAGAAATGGCGAGTAAAATGCACTATTAAACTTCTAGAGTAGGGCAAACAGAGACCCGATTAGATCATTTTACACTATCGTTAATAAAAGAATTCAGCGAAATTCTATCACATTTGTTCAATTTACGTCGCTCCTATTTCATATTGCGTATTGGGCTAAGCGGCATCTCAAAGCGCATGAAATGGCGATTAAAATGCACTATTAAACTTCTAGGGTAGGGCAAACAGAGACCCGATTAGACCATTTTACATTTTGGTAAATATAAGAATTCAGCGAAATTCTATCACATTTGTTCAATTTACGTCGCTCCTATTTCAGAGAGCGTATTCGGCTAAGCGGCATCTCAAAGCGCTTGAAATGGCGAATAAAATGCACTATTAAACTTCTAGGCTAGGACGAACAGACACCCGATCAGATCATTTCACATTAAGGTTAATATAAGAATTCAGGGAAATTCTATCACATTTGTTCAATTTACGTCGCTCCTATTTCAGATAGCGTAACGGGCTAAGCGGCATCTCAAAGCGCATGAAATGCCGAGTGAAATGCACTATTACACTTCTATGGTGTGGCGAACAGAGACCCGATTAGATCATTTTACATTAAGGTTAATATAAGAATTCAGGGAAATTCTAACACATTTGTTCAATTTACGTCGCTCGTATTTCAGATAGCGTATTGGGCTAAGCGGCATCTTAAAGCGCGTGGAATGGCGAGTAAAATGCACTATTAAATTTCTAGGGTAGGGCGAACAGCGACCCGATTAAATCATTTTTCATTAAGATTAATATAAGAATTCAGCGAAATTCTATCACATTTGTTCAATTTACGTCGCTCATATTTCAGGTAGTGTATTGGGATAAGCGGCATCTCAAAGCGGAAGGAATGGCGAGTAAAATGCACTAATAAACTTCTAGGGTAGGGCAAACAGAGATCCGATTAGATCATTTTATATTATGGTTAATTTAAGAATTCAGCGAAATTTTATCACATTTGTTCAATTTACGTCGCTCCTATTTCAGATAGCGTATTGGGCTAAGCGGCATCTCAAAGGGCATCAAATGGCGGGTAAAACGCACTATAAAACTTCTAGGGGAAGGCAAACAGAGACCCGATTAGATCATTTTATATTACGGTTAATATAAGAATTCAGCGTAATTCTATCACATTTGTTCAATTTATGTCGCTCCTATTTCAGATAGCGTATTGGGCTAAGCGGCCTACAAAGCGCATGAAATGGCGAGTAAAATGCGCTAAAAATCTTCTAGGATAAGGCAAACAGAGACCCGATTAGATCATTTTATATTACGGTTAATATAAGAATTCAGCGTAATTCTATCACATTTGTTCAATTTACGTCGCTCCTATTTCAGATAGCGTACTGGGCTAGGCGGCATCTTAATGCGCGTGGAATGGCGAGTAAAATTCACTATTAAACTTCTATGATACGGCAATCAGAGACCCGATTAGATCATTTTATATTTTGGTTAATATAAGAATTCAGCGAAATTCTATCACATTTGTTCAATTTACGTCGCTCCTATTTCAGGTAGCGTATTGGGCTAAGCGGCATGTCAAAGCGCATGAAATAGCGAGTAAAACGCACTATTAAACTTCTAGGGTAAGGCAAACAGATACCCGATTACATCATTTTATATTACGGTTAATATAAGAATTCAGCGTAATTCTATCACATTTGTTCAATTTACGTCGCTCGTATTTCAGATAGCGTATTGGGCTAAGCGGCATCTTAAAGCGCGGGGAATGGCGAGTAAAATGCACTATTAAACTTCTAGGGTAGGGCGTACAGAGACCCGATTAGATCATTTTATATTATGGTTAATTTAAGAATTCAGCGAAATTATATCACATTTGTTCAATTTACGTCGCTCCTATTTCAGATAGCGTATTGGGCTAAGCGGCATCTCAAAGCGCATCAATGGCGAGTAAAACGCACTATTAAACTTGTAGGGTAAGGCAAACAGAGACCCGATTAGATCATTTTATATTACGGTTAATATAAGAATTCAGCGTAATTCTATCACATTTGTTCAATTTACGTCGCTCCTATTTCAGATAGCGTACTGTGCTAGGCGGCATCTTAAAGCGCGTGGAATGGCGAGTAAAATGCACTATTAAACTTCTATGATATGGCAATCAGAGACCCGATTAGATTATTTTATATTTTGGTTAATATAAGAATTCATCGAAATTCTGTCACATTTGTTCAATTTACGTCGCTCGTATTTCAGATAGCGTATTGGGCTAAGCGGCATCTTAAAGCGCGTGGAATGGCGAGTAAAATGTACTATTAACTTTCTAGGGTAGGTCGAACAGAGACCCGATTAGATCATTTTTCATTAAGATTAATATAAGAATTCAGCGAAATTCCATCACATTTGTTCAATTTACGTTGCTCATATTTCAGATAGTGTATTGGGATAAGTGGAATCTCAAAGCGGAAGGAATGGCGAGTAAAATGCACTATTAAACTTCTAGGGTAGGGCGTACAGAGACCCGATTAGATCATTTTATATTATGGTTAATTTAAGAATTCAGCGAAATTATATCACATTTGTTCAATTTACGTCGCTCCTATTTCAGATAGCGTATTGGGCTAAGCGGCATCTCAAAGCGCATCAATGGCGAGTAAAACGCACTATTAAACTTGTAGGGTAAGGCAAACAGAGACCCGATTAGATCATTTTATATTACGGTTAATATAAGAATTCAGCGTAATTCTATCACATTTGTTCAATTTACGTCGCTCCTATTTCAGATAGCGTACTGTGCTAGGCGGCATCTTAAAGCGCGTGGAATGGCGAGTAAAATGCACTATTAAACTTCTATGATACGGCAATCAGAGACCCGATTAGATTATTTTATATTTTGGTTAATATAAGAATTCATCGAAATTCTGTCACATTTGTTCAATTTACGTCGCTCGTATTTCAGATAGCGTATTGGGCTAAGCGGCATCTTAAAGCGCGTGGAATGGCGAGTAAAATGCACTATTAACTTCCTAGGGTAGGTCGAACAGAGACCCGATTAGATCATTTTTCATTAAGATTAATATAAGAATTCAGCGAAATTCCATCACATTTGTTCAATTTACGTTGCTCATATTTCAGATAGTGTATTGGGATAAGTGGAATCTCGAAGCGGAAGGAATGGCGAGTAAAATGCACTAATAAACTTCTAGGGTAGGGCAAACAGAGACCCGATTAGATCATTTTATATTATGGTTAATTTAAGAATTCAGCGAAATTCTATCACATTTGTTCAATTTACGTCGCTCCTATTTCAGATAGCGTATTTTTGCTAAGCGGCATATCAAAGCGCATCAAATGGCGAGTAAAACGCACTATTAAACTTCTAGGGTAAGGCAAACAGAGACCCGATTAGATCATTTTATATTACGGTTAATATAAGAATTCAGCGTGATTCTATCACATTTGTTCAATTTACGTCGCTCCTATTTCAGATAGCGTACTGGGCTAGGCGGCATCTTAAAGCGCGTGGAATGGCGAGTAAAATTCACTATATCACTTCTATGATACGGCAATCAGAGACCCGATTAGATCATTTTATATTTTGGTTAATATAAGAATTCAGCGAAATTCTATCACATTTGTTCAATTTACGTCGCTCCTATTTCAGGTAGCGTATTGGGCTAAGCGGAATGTCAAAGCGCATGAAATAGCGAATAAAACGCACTATTAAACTTCTAGGGTAAGGCAAACAGGTACCCGATTACATCATTTTATATTACGGTTAATATAAGAATTCAGCGTAATTCTATCACATTTGTTCAATTTACGTCGCTCGTATTTCAGATAGCGTATTGGGCTAAGCGGCACCTTAAAGCGCGGGGAATGGCGAGTAAAATGCACTATTAAACTTCTAGGGTAGGGCGAACAGAGACCCGATTAGATCATTTTATATTATGGTTAATTTAAGAATTGAGCGAAATTCTATCACATTTGTTCAATTCACGTCGCTCCTATTTCAGATAGCGTATTGGGCTAAGCGGCATCTCAAAGCGCATCAAATGTCGAGTAAAACGCACTATTAAACTTGTAGGGTAAGGCAAACAGAGACCCGATTAGATCATTTTATAT
This sequence comes from Macropis europaea, assembly GCA_916610135.2. NCBI lineage: Eukaryota > Metazoa > Arthropoda > Insecta > Hymenoptera > Melittidae > Macropis > Macropis europaea. Next base: position 294,108 of record CAKAJE020001562.1, read on the forward strand.
TACGGTTAATATAAGAATTCAGCGAAATTCTATCACATTTGCTCAATTTACGTCGTTGATATTTCAGATAGCGTATAGGGCTAAGCGGCATCTCAAAGCGCATGAAATGGCGAGTAAAATGCACTATTAAATTTCCAGGGTAGGGCAAACAGAGACCCGATTAGATCATCTTATATTATGGTTCATTTAAGAATTCAGCAAAATTCTACCACATTTGTTCAATTTACGTCGCTCCTATTTCAGACAGCGTACTGGGCTATGCGGCATCTTAAAGCGCGTGGAATGGCGAGTAAAATGCACTATTAAACTTCTAGGATAAGACAAACAGGGACCCGATTAGATCATTTTATATTACGGTTAATATAAGAATTCAGCGTAATTCTATCACATTTGTTCAACTTACGTCGCTCCTATTTCAGATAGCGTACTGGGCTAGGCGGCATCTCAAAGCGCGTGGAATGGCGAGTAAAATGCACTACTAAACTTCTATGATAGGGCAATCAGAGACCCGATTAGATCATTTTATATTTTGTTTACTATAAGATTTCAGGGAAATTCTATCACATTTGTTCCATTTACGTCGCTCCTATTTCAGATAGCGTATTGGGCTAAGCGGCATCTCAAAGCGGATGAAATGGCGAGTAAAATGCACTATTAAACTTCTATGATAGGGCAATCAGAGACCCGATTAGATCATTTTATATTACGGTTAATATAAGAATTCAGCGTAATTCTATCACATTTGTTCAATTTACGTCGCTCCTATTTCAGATAGCGTATTGGGCTAAGCGGCATGTCAAAGCGCATGAAATGGCGAGTAAAACGCACTATTAAACTTCTAGGGTAAGGCAAACAGATACCCGATTACATCATTTTATATTACGGTTAATATAAGAATGCAGCGTAATTCTATCACATATGTTCAACTTACGTCGCTCCTATTTCAGATAGCGTATTGGGCTAAGCGGCATCTCAAAGCGCATGAAATGGCGAGTAAAATGCACTATTAGACTTCTATGGTAGGGCGAACAGAGACCCGATTAGATCATTTTACATTAAGGTTAATATAAGAATTAAGGGAAATTCTATCACATTTGTTCAATTTACGTCGCTCCTATTTCAGATAGCGTATTGGGCTAAGCGGCATCTCAAAGCGCATGAAATGGCGAGTAAAATGCACTGTTAAACTTCTAGGCCAGGCCAAACAGAGACCCGATTAGATCATTTTATATTATGGTTAATTTTAGAATTCAGCAAAATTCTATCACATTTGTTCAATTTACGTCGTTCCTATTTCAGATAGCGTAATGTGCTAGGCGGCACCTTAAAGCGCGTGGAATGGCGACTGAAATGCACTATTAAACTTCTATGATAGGGCAATCAGAGACCCGATTAGATCATTTTATATTTTGGTTAATACAAGAAATCAGCGAAATTCTATCACATTTGTTCAATTTACGTCGCTCCTATTTCAGATAGCGTATTGGGCTAAGCGGCATCTCAAAGCGCATGAAATGGCGAGTAAAATGCACTGTTAAACTTCTAGGGTGGGGCAAACAGAGACCCGATTAGATCACTTTATATTATGGTTAATTTAAGAATTCAGCAGAATTCTATCACATTTGTTCCATTTACGTCGCTCCTATTTCAGATAGCGTATTGGGCTAAGCGGCATCTCAAAGCGCATGAAATGGCGAGTAAAATGCACTATTAAATTTTCAGGGTAGGGCAAACAGAGACCCGATTAGATCATCTTATATTATGGTTCATTTAAGAATTCAGCAAAATTCTACCACATTTGTTCAATTTACGTCGCTCCTATTTCAGACAGCGTACTGGGCTATGCGGCATCTCAAAGCGCATGAAATGGCGTGTAAAATGCACTATTAAACTTCTAGGATAAGGCAAACAGAGACCCGATTAGATCATTTTATATTACGGTTAATATAAGAATTCAGCGTAATTCTATCACATTTGTTCAATTTACGTCGCTCCTATTTCAGATAGCGTACTGGGCTAGGCGGCATCTTAAAGCGCGTGGAAGGGCGAATAAAATGCACTACTAAACTTCTATGATAGGGCAATCAGAGACCCGATTAGATCATTTTATATTTTGTTTAATATAAGATTTCAGGGAAATTCTATAGCATTTGTTCAATTTACGTCGCTCCTATTTCAGATAGCGTATTGGGCTAAGCGGCATCTCAAAGCGCATGAAATGGAGAATAAAATGCACTATTAAACTTCTAGGCTAGGGAGCACAGAGACCCGATCAGATCATTTTACATTATGGTTAATAAAAGAATTCAGCGAAATTCTATCACATTTGTTCAACTTACGTCGCTCCTATTTCAGATAGCGTATTGGGCTAAGCGGCATCTCAAAGCGCATGAAATGGCGAGTAAAATGCACTGTTAGATTTCTATGGTAGGGCGTACAGAGACCCGATTAGATCATTTTATATTATGGTTAATTTAAGAATTCAGCAAAATTCTGTCACATTTGTTCAATTTACGTCGCTCCTATTTCAGATAGCGTATTGGGCTAAGCGGCATCTCAAAGCGCATGAAATGGCGAGTAAAATGCACTGTTAGATTTCTATGGTAGGGCGTACAGAGACCCGATTAGATCATTTTATATTATGGTTAATTTAAGAATTCAGCAAAATTCTGTCACATTTGTTCAATTTACGTCGCTCCTATTTCAGATACCGTACTGGGCTCGGCGGCATCTTAAAGCGCGTGGAATGGCGGGTCGAAATGCACTATTAGACTTCTATGGTAGGGCGAACAGAGACCCGACTAGATCATTTTACATTAAGGTTAATATAAGAATTCAGGTAAATTCTATCACATTTGTTCAATTTACGTCGCTCCCATTCCAGATAGCGTATTGGGCTATGCGGCACCTTATAGCGCATGAAATGGCGAGTAAAATGCACTATTAAACTTCTAGGATAAGGCAAACAGAGACCCGAGTAGATCATTTTATATTACGGATAATATAAGAATTCAGCGTAATTCTATCACATTTGTTCAATTTACGTCGCCCCTATTTCAAATAGCGTATTGTGCTAAGCGGCATCTCAAAGCGCATGAAATGGCGAGTGAAATGCACAATTAGACTTCTATGGTAGGGCGAACAGGGACACGATTAGATCATTTTACATTGAGGTTAATATAAGAATTCAGGGAAATTGTATCACATTTGTTCAATTTACGTCGCTGCTATTCCAGATAGCTTATTGTGCTTAGCGGCATCTCAAAGCGCATGAAATGACAAGTGAAATGCACTATTAAACTTCTAGGGTAGGGCAAACAGAGACCCGATTAGATCATTTTATATTATGGTTAATTTAAGAATTCAGCGAAATTCTATCACATTTGTTCAATTTACGTCGCTCCGATTTCAGATAGCGTATTGGGCTAAGCGGCATCTGAAGGCGCATGAATTTGCGACTAAAATGCACTATTAAACTTCTAGGGTAGGGCAAACAGATACCCGATTAAATCATTTTATATTATGGTTAATTTAAGATGTCAGCAAGATTTTATCACATTTGTTCAACTTACGTAGCTCCTATTTCAGGTAGCGTACTGGGCTAGGCGGCATCATACAGCGCGTGGAATGGCGAGTAAAATGCACTACTAAACTTCTATGATAGGGCAATCAGAGACCCGATTAGATCATTTTATATTTTGTTTAATATAAGATTTCAGGGAAATTCTATCACATTTTTTCAACTTACGTCGCTCCTATTTCAGATAGCGTATTGGGCTAAGCGGCAGCTCAAAGCGCATGAAGTGGCGAGTAAAATGCAATATTAAGCTTCTAGGGTAGGGCAAACAGACACCGGATTAGATCATTTTGTATTATGGTTAATTTAAGAATTCAGCAAAATTCTATCACATTTGTTCAATTTACGTCGCTTCTATTTCAGATAGCGTTTTGGGCAAAGCGGCATCTCAAAGCGTATGAAAAGGCGAATAAAATGCACTATTAAAGTTCTAGTCTAGGGCGAACAGAGATCCGATTAGATCATTTTACATTATGGTTAATAAAAGAGTTCAGCGAAATTCTATCACATTTGTTCAACTTATATCGCTCCTATTTCAGATAGCGTATTAGGCTAAGCGGCATCTCAAAGCGCATGAAATGACGAGTAAAATGCACTATTAAAGTTCTAGGGTACGGCAAACAGAGACCCGATTAGATCATTTTATATTATGGTTAATTTAAGAATTGAGCGAAATTCTATCACATTCGTTCAATTTAGGTCGCTCCTATTTCAGATAGCGTATTGGGTTAGCGGCATCTCAAAGCGCATGAAATGGCGAGTGAAATGCACTATATGACTTCTATGGTAGGGCGAACAGAGACCCGATTAGATCATTTTACATTGAGGTTAATATAAGAAGTCACAGAAATTCTATCACATTTGTTCAATTTACGTCGCTCCTATTTCAGATAGCGTATTGGGCTATGCGGCATCTCAAAGCGCATGAAATGGCGAGTAAAATGCACTGTTAAACTTCTAGGGTAGGGCACACAGAGACCCGATTAGATCATTTGTTATTATGGTTAATTCAAGAATTCAGCGAAATTCTATCACATTTGTTCAATTTATGTCGCTCCTATTTCAGATAGCGTATTGGGCTAAGCGGCATCTCGAAGCGCATGAAATGGCGAGTATAATGCACTATTAAACTTCTAGGGTAGGGCAAACAGAGACCCGATTAGATCATTTTATATTACGGTTAATATAAGAATGCAGCGTAATTCTATCACATTTGTTCAAGTTACGTCGCTCCTATTCCAAATAGCGTATTGGGCTATGCGGCAGCTTAAAGCACATGAAATGGCGAGTAAAATGCACTATCAAACTTCTATGATAGGGCAAACAGAGGCCCGATTACATCATTTTATATTACGGTTAATATAAGAATTCAGCGTAATTCTATCACATTTGTTCAACTTACGTTGCTCCTATTTCAGATACCGTACTGGGCTAGGCGGCATCATAAAGCGCGTGGAATGGCGGGTAAAATGCACTACTAAACTTCTATGATAGGGCAATCAGAGACCCGATTAGATCATTTTATATTTTGTTTAATATAAGATTTCAGGGAAATTCTATCGCATTTGTTCAATTTACGTCGCTCCTATTTCAGATAGCGTATTCGGATATGCGACATATCAAAGCGCATGAAATGGCGAATAAAATGCACTCTTAAACTTCTAGGCTAGGCCGAACAGAGACCCGATCAGATCATTTTACATTATGGTTAATAAAAGAATTCAGCGAAATTCTATCACATTTGTTCAACTTACGTCGCTCCTATTTCAGATAGCGTACTGGGCTAAGTGGCATCTCAAAGCGCATGAAATAGCGAGTAAAATGCACTATTAGATTTCTATGGTAGGGCGTACAGAGACCCGATTAGATCATTTTATATTATGGTTAATTTAAGATTTCAGCAAAATTCTATCACATTTGTTCAATTTACGTCGCTCCTATTTCAGATAGCGTACTGGGTTCGGCCGCATCTTAAAGCGCGTGGAATGGCGAGTGAAATGCACTATTAGACTTCTATGGTAGGGCGAACAGAGACCCGATTAGATCATTTTATATTATGGTTAATTTAAGAATTCAGCGAAATTCTATCACATTTGTTCAATTTACGTCGTTCCTACTTCATATAGCGTACTGGGCTCGGCGGCATCTTAAAGCGCGTGAAATGGCGAGTGAAGTGCCCTATTAGACTTCTATAGTGGGGCGAACAGAGACCCGATTAGATCATTTTATATTATGGTTAATTTAAGAATTCAGCAAAATTCTATCACACTTGTTCAATTTACGTCGCTCGTATTTCAGATATCGTACTGGGCTATGCGGCATCTTAAAGCGCGTGGAATGGCGAGTAAAATGCACTATTAAACTTCTATGATAGGGCAATCAGAGACCCGATTAGATCATTTTATATTTTGGTTAATATAAGAATTCAGCGAAATTCTATCACATTTGTTCAATTTACGTCGCTCCTATTTCAGATAGCTTATTGGGCTAAGCGGCATCTCAAAGCGCATGAAATGACGAGTGAAATGCACTATTAAACTTCTAGGATAGGGCGAACGGAGACCCGATTAGATCATTTTACATTAATGTTAATATAAGAATTCAGGGAAATTCTATCACATTTGTTCAATTTACGTCGCTCCTATTTCCGATAGCGTACCGGGCTAGGCGGCATCTTAAAGCGCGTGGAATGGCGAGTAAAATGCACTACTAAACTTCTATGATAGGGCAATCAGAGACCCGATTAGATCATTTTATATTTTGTATAATATCAGATTTCAGGGAATTTGTATCACATTTGTTCAATTTACGTCGCTCCTAATTCAGATAGCGTATTCGGCTAAGCGGCATCTCAAAGCGCATGAAATGGCGAATGAAATGCACTCTTAAACTTCTAGGCTAGGGCGAACAGAGACCCGATCAGATCATTTTACATTATGGTTAATAAAAGAATTCAGCGAAATTCTATCACATTTGTTCAACTTACGTCGCTCCTATTTCAGATAGCGTACTGGGCTCGGCGGCATATTAAAGCGCGTGGAATGGCGAGTGAAATGCACTATTAGACTTCTATGGTAGGGCGAACAGAGACCCGACTAGATCATTTTACATTAAGGTTAATATAAGAATTCAGGGAAATTCTATCACATTAGTTCAACTTACGTCGCTCCTATTTCAGATAGCGTATTGGGCAAAGCGGCATCTCAAAGCGCATGAATTGACGAGTAAAATGCACTATTAAACTTCTAGGGTAGGGCAAGCAGAGACTCGATTAGATCATTTTATATTATGGTTAATTTAAGATTTCAACAAAATTCTATCACATTCGTTCAATTTAGGTTGCTCCTATTTCAGATAGCGTATTGGGCTAAGCGGCATCTCAAAGCGCATGAAATGGCGAGTGAAATGCACTATATGACTTCTATGGTAGGGCGAACAGAGACCCGATTAGATCATTTTACATTGATGTTAATATAAGAATTCACAGAAATTCTATCACATTTGTTCAATTTACGTCGCTCCTATTTCAGATAGCGTATTGGGCTATGCGGCATCTCAAAGCGCATGAAATGGCGAGTAAAACGCACTGTTAAACTTCTATGATAGGGCAATCAGAGACCCGAATAGATCATTTTATATTTTGGTTATTATAAGAATTCAGCGAAATTCTATCACATTTGTTCAATTTACGTCGCTCCTATTTCAGATAGCTTATTGGGCTAAGCGGCATCTCCAAGCGCATGAAATGGCGAATAAAATGCACTCTTAAACTTCTAGGCAAGGGCGAACAGAGACCCGATCAGATCATTTTACATTATGGTTAATAAAAGAATTCAGCGAAATTCTATCACACTTGTTCAACTTACGTCGCTCCTATTTCAGATAGCGTATTGGGCTAAGCGGCATCTCAAAGCGCATGAAATGGCGAGTAAAATGCACTATTAGATTTCTATGGTAGGGCGTACAGAGACCCGATTAGATCATTTTATATTATGGTTAATTTAAGAATTCAGCAAAATTCTATCACATTTGTTCAATTTACGTCGCTCCTATTTCAGATAGCGTATTGTGCTAAGCGGCATCTCAAAGCGCATGAAATGGCGAGTGAAATGCACTATTAGACTTCTATGGTAGGGCGAACAGAGACCCGATTAGATCATTTTACATTAAGGTTAATATAAGAATTCAGGGAAATTCTATCACATTTGTTCAATTTACGTCGCTCCTATTCCAGACAGCGTATTGGGTTATGCGGCACCTTAAAGCACATGAAATGGCGAGTAAAATGCACTATTAAACTTCTATGATAGGGCAAGCAGAGACCCGATTAGATCATTTTATATTACGGTTAATATAAGAATTCAGCGTAATTCTATCACATTTGTTCAACTTACGCCGCTCCTATTTCAGGTAGCGTACTGGGCGAGGCGGCATCTTAAAGCGCGCGGAATGGCGCGTAAAATGCACTACTAAACTTCTATGCTAGGGCAATCAGAGACCCGATTAGATCATTTTACATTATGGTTAATAAAAGAATTCAGCGAAATTCTATCACACTTGTTCAACTTACGTCGCTCCTATTTCAGATAGCGTATTGGGCTAAGCGGCATCTCAAAGCGCATGAAATGGCGAGTAAAATGCACTATTAGATTTCTATGGTAGGGCGTACAGAGACCCGATTAGATCATTTTATATTATGGTTAATTTAAGAATTCAGCAAAATTCTATCACATTTGTTCAATTTACGTCGCTCCTATTTCAGATACCGTACTGTGCTCGGCGGCATCTTAAAGCGCGTGGAATGGCGAGTGAAATGCACTATTAGACTTCTATGGTAGGGCGAACAGAGACCCGATTAGATCATTTTATATTATGGTTAATTTAAGAATTCAGCGAAATTCAATCACATTTGTTCAATTTACGTCGCTCCTATTTCAGATAGCGTATTGTGCTAAGCGGCATCTCAAAGCGCATGAAATGGCGAGTGAAATGCACTATTAGACTTCTATGGTAGGGCGAACAGAGACCCGATTAGATCATTTTACATTAAGGTTAATATAAGAATTCAGGGAAATTCTATCACATTTGTTCAATTTACGTCGCTCCTATTCCAGACAGCGTATTGGGTTATGCGGCACCTTAAAGCACATGAAATGGCGAGTAAAATGCACTATTAAACTTCTATGATAGGGCAAACAGAGACCCGATTAGATCATTTTATATTACGGTTAATATAAGAATTCAGCGTAATTCTATCACATTTGTTCAACTTACGCCGCTCCTATTTCAGGTAGCGTACTGGGCGAGGCGGCATCTTAAAGCGCGCGGAATGGCGCGTAAAATGCACTACTAAACTTCTATGCTAGGGCAATCAGAGACCCGATTAGATCATTTCATATTTTGGTTAATATAAGAATTCAGCGAAATTCTATCACATTTGTTCAATTTACGTCGCTCATATTTCAGATAGCGTATTGCACTAAGCGGCATCTCAAAGCGCATGAAATGGCGAGTAAAATGCACTATTAAACTTCTAGGGTAGGGCCAACAGAGACCCGATTAGATCATTTTATATTTTGTTTAATATAAGATTTCAGGGAAATTCTATCGCATTTGTTCAATTTACGTCGCTCCTATTTCAGATAGCGTATTCGGATATGCGACATATCAAAGCGCATGAAATGGCGAATAAAATGCACTCTTAAACTTCTAGGCTAGGCCGCATCGTAAAGCGCGTGGAATGGCGAGTGAAATGCACTATTAGACTTCTATGGTAGGGCGAACAGAGACCCGATTAGATCATTTTATATTATGGTTAATTTAAGAATTCAGCGAAATTCTATCACATTTGTTCAATTTACGTCGTTCCTACTTCATATAGCGTACTGGGCTCGGCGGCATCTTAAAGCGCGTGAAATGGCGAGTGAAGTGCCCTATTAGACTTCTATAGTAGGGCGAACAGAGACCCGATTAGGTCATTTTATATTATGGTTAATTTAAGATTTCAGCAAAATTTTATCACATTTGTTCAATTTACGTCGCTCCTATTTCAGATAGCGTACTGGGTTCGGCCGCATCTTAAAGCGCGTGGAATGGCGAGTGAAATGCACTATTAGACTTCTATGGTAGGGCGAACAGAGACCCGATTAGATCATTTTATATTATGGTTAATTTAAGAATTCAGCGAAATTCTATCACATTTGTTCAATTTACGTCGTTCCTACTTCATATAGCGTACTGGGCTCGGCGGCATCTTAAAGCGCGTGAAATGGCGAGTGAAGTGCCCTATTAGACTTCTATAGTAGGGCGAACAGAGACCCGATTAGATCATTTTATATTATGGTTAATTTAAGAATTCAGCAAAATTCTATCACACTTGTTCAATTTACGTCGCTCGTATTTCAGATATCGTACTGGGCTATGCGGCATCTTAAAGCGCGTGGAATGGCGAGTAAAATGCACTATTAAACTTCTATGATAGGGCAATCAGAGACCCGATTAGATCATTTTATATTTTGGTTAATATAAGAATTCAGCGAAATTCTATCACATTTGTTCAATTTACGTCGCTCCTATTTCAGATAGCTTATTGGGCTAAGCGGCATCTCAAAGCGCATGAAATGACGAGTGAAATGCACTATTAAACTTCTAGGATAGTGCGAACGGAGACCCGATTAGATCATTTTACATTAATGTTAATATAAGAATTCAGGGAAATTCTTTCACATTTGTTCAATTTACGTCGCTCCTATTTCCGATAGCGTACCGGGCTAGGCGGCATCTTAAAGCGCGTGGAATGGTGAGTAAAATGCACTACTAAACTTCTATGATAGGGCAATCAGAGACCCGATTAGATCATTTTATATTTTGTATAATATCAGATTTCAGGGAATTTGTATCACATTTGTTCAATTTACGTCGCTCCTAATTCAGATAGCGTATTCGGCTAAGCGGCATCTCAAAGCGTATAAAATGGCGAATAAAATGCACTATTAAACTTCTAGGGTAGGGCAAACAGAGACCCGATTAGATCATTTTATATTATGGTTAATTTAAGAATACAGCAAGATTCTATCACATTTGTTCAATTTACGTCGCTCCTATTTCGGATAGCGTACTGGGCTAGTCGGCATCCTAAAGCGCGTGGAGTGGCGAGTAAAATGCACTATTAATCTTCTATGATAGGGCAATCGGAGACCCGATTAGATCATTTTATATTTTGGTTAATATAAGAATTCTGCGAAATTCTATCACATTTGTTCAATTTACGTCGCTCCTATTTCAGATAGCGTACTGGGCTAGGCGGCAACTTAAACCGCGTGGAATGGCGAGTAAAATGCACTATTAAACTTCTTTGATAGGGCAATCAGTGACCCGATTAGATCATTTTATATTATGGTTAATTTAAGAATTCAGCAAAATTCTATCACATTTGTTCAATTTAGGTCGCTCCTATTTCAGATAGCGTACTGGGCTAGGCGGCATCTTAAAGCGCGTGGAATGGCGAGTAAAATCCACTATTAAACCTGTAGGCTAGGGCGAACAGAGACCCGATTAGATCATTTTACATTATAGTTAATTTAAGAATTCAGCGAAATTCTATCACATTTGTTCAATTTACGTCGCTCCTATTTCATATAGCGTATTGGGCTAAGCGGCATCTCAAAGCGGAAGAAATGGCGAGTAAAATGCACTATTAAACTTCTAGAGTAGGGCAAACAGAGACCCGATTAGATCATTCTACACTATCGTTAATAAAAGAATTCAGCGAAATTCTATCACATTTGTTCAATTTACGTCGCTCCTATTTCATATTGCGTATTGGGCTAAGCGGCATCTCAAAGCGGAAGAAATGGCGAGTAAAATGCACTATTAAACTTCTAGAGTAGGGCAAACAGAGACCCGATTAGATCATTTTACACTATCGTTAATAAAAGAATTCAGCGAAATTCTATCACATTTGTTCAATTTACGTCGCTCCTATTTCATATTGCGTATTGGGCTAAGCGGCATCTCAAAGCGCATGAAATGGCGATTAAAATGCACTATTAAACTTCTAGGGTAGGGCAAACAGAGACCCGATTAGACCATTTTACATTTTGGTAAATATAAGAATTCAGCGGAATTCTATCACATTTGTTTAATTTACGTCGCTCCTATTTCAGAGAGCGTATTCGGCTAAGCGGCATCTCAAAGCGCTTGAAATGGCGAATAAAATGCACTATTAAACTTCTAGGCTAGGACGAACAGACACCCGATCAGATCATTTTACATTATCGTTAATAAAAGAATTCAGCGAAATTCTATCACATTTGTTCAACTTACCTCGCTCCTATTTCAGACAGCGTATTGGGCTAAGCGGCATCTCAAAGCGCATGAAATGGCGAGAGAAATGCACTATTAGACTTCGATGGTAGGGCGAACAGAGACCCGATTAGATCATTTCACATTAAGGTTAATATAAGAATTCAGGGAAATTCTATCACATTTGTTCAATTTACGTCGCTCGTATTTCAGATAGCGTATTGGGCTAAGCGGCATCTTAAAGCGCGTGGAATGGCGAGTAAAATGCACTATTAAACTTCTAGGGTAGGGCGAACAGAGACCCGATTAGATCATTTTTCATTATGATTAATATAAGAATTCAGTGAAATTCTATCGCATTTGTTCAATTTACGTCGCTCATATTTCAGATAGCGTATTGGGATAAGCGGCATCTCAAAGCGGAAGAAATGGCGAGTAAAATGCACTAATAAACTTCTAGGGTAGGGCAAACAGAGACCCGATTAGATCATTTTATATTATGGTTAATTTAATAATTCACCGAAATTCTATCACATTTGTCCAGTTTACGTCGCTCCTATTTCAGATAGCGTAACGGGCTAAGCGGCATCTCAAAGCGCATGAAATGCCGAGTGAAATGCACTATTACACTTCTATGGTGTGGCGAACAGAGACCCGATTAGATCATTTTACATTAAGGTTAATATAAGAATTCAGGGAAATTCTAACACATTTGTTCAATTTACGTCGCTCGTATTTCAGATAGCGTATTGGGCTAAGCGGCATCTTAAAGCGCGTGGAATGGCGAGTAAAATGCACTATTAAATTTCTAGGGTAGGGCGAACAGCGACCCGATTAAATCATTTTTCATTAAGATTAATATAAGAATTCAGCGAAATTCTATCACATTTGTTCAATTTACGTCGCTCATATTTCAGGTAGTGTATTGGGATAAGCGGCATCTCAAAGCGGAAGGAATGGCGAGTAAAATGCACTAATAAACTTCTAGGGTAGGGCAAACAGAGATCCGATTAGATCATTTTATATTATGGTTAATTTAAGAATTCAGCGAAATTTTATCACATTTGTTCAATTTACGTCGCTCCTATTTCAGATAGCGTATTGGGCTAAGCGGCATCTCAAAGGGCATCAAATGGCGGGTAAAACGCACTATAAAACTTCTAGGGGAAGGCAAACAGAGACCCGATTAGATCATTTTATATTACGGTTAATATAAGAATTCAGCGTAATTCTATCACATTTGTTCAATTTACGTCGCTCCTATTTCAGATAGCGTATTGGGCTAACCGGCATCTCAAAGCGCATGAAATGGCGAGTAAAATGCACTATTAAACTTCTAGGGTACGGCAAACAGAGACACGATTAAATCATTTTATATTATGGTTAATTTAAGAATTCAGCAAAATTCTATCACATTTGTTCAATTTACGTCGCTCCTATTTCGGATAGCGTACTGGGCTAGGCGGCATCCTAAAGCGCGTGGAGTGGCGAGTAAAATGCACTATTAATCTTCTATGATAGGGCAATCAGAGACCCGATTAAATCATTTTATATTTTGGATAATATAAGAATTCAGCGAAATTCTATCACATTTGTTCTATTTACGTCGCTCCTATTTCAGATAGCGTAACGGGCTAAGCGGCACCTCAAAGCGCATGAAATGCCGAGTGAAATGCACTATTACACTTCTATGGTGTGGCGAACAGAGACCCGATTAGATCATTTTACATTAAGGTTAATATAAGAATTCAGGGAAATTCTATCACATTTGTTCAATTTACGTCGCTCGTATTTCAGATAGCGTATTGGGCTAAGCGGCATCTTAAAGCGCGTGGAATGGCGAGTAAAATGCACTATTAAATCTCTAGGGTAGGGAGAACAGCGACCCGATTAGATCATTTTTCATTAAGATTAATATAAGAATTCAGCGAAATTCTATCACATTTGTTCAATTTACGTCGCTCATATTTCAGGTAGTGTATTCGGATAAGCGGCATCTCAAAGCGGAAGGAATGGCGAGTAAAATGCACTAATAAACTTCTAGGGTAGGGCAAACAGAGACCCGATTAGATCATTTTATATTATGGTTAATTTAAGAATTCAGCGAAATTTTATCACATTTGTTCAATTTACGTCGCTCCTATTTCAGATAGCGTATTGGACTAAGCGGCATCTCAAAGCGCATCAAATGGCGAGTAAAACGCACTATAAAACTTCTAGGGTAAGGCAAACAGAGACCCGATTAGATCATTTTATATTACGGTTAATATAAGAATTCAGCGTAATTCTATCACATTTGTTCAATTTACGTCGCTCCTATTTCAGATAGCGTATTGGGCTAAGCGGCCTACAAAGCGCATGAAATGGCGAGTAAAATGCGCTAAAAATCTTCTAGGATAAGGCAAACAGAGACCCGATTAGATCATTTTATATTACGGTTAATATAAGAATTCAGCGTAATTCTATCACATTTGTTCAATTTACGTCGCTCCTATTTCAGATAGCGTACTGGGCTAGGCGGCATCTTAATGCGCGTGGAATGGCGAGTAAAATTCACTATTAAACTTCTATGATACGGCAATCAGAGACCCGATTAGATCATTTTATATTTTGGTTAATATAAGAATTCAGCGAAATTCTATCACATTTGTTCAATTTACGTCGCTCCTATTTCAGGTAGCGTATTGGGCTAAGCGGCATGTCAAAGCGCATGAAATAGCGAGTAAAACGCACTATTAAACTACTAGGGTAAGGCAAACAGATACCCGATTACATCATTTTATATTACGGTTAATATAAGAATTCAGCGTAATTCTATCACATTTGTTCAATTTACGTCGCTCGTATTTCAGATAGCGTATTGGGCTAAGCGGCATCTTAAAGCGCGGGGAATGGCGAGTAAAATGCACTATTAAACTTCTAGGGTAGGGCGTACAGAGACCCGATTAGATCATTTTATATTATGGTTAATTTAAGAATTCAGCGAAATTCTATCACATTTGTTCAATTTACGTCGCTCCTATTTCAGATAGCGTATTTTTGCTAAGCGGCATATCAAAGCGCATCAAATGGCGAGTAAAACGCACTATTAAACTTCTAGGGTAAGGCAAACAGAGACCCGATTAGATCATTTTATATTACGGTTAATATAAGAATTCAGCGTGATTCTATCACATTTGTTCAATTTACGTCGCTCCTATTTCAGATAGCGTACTGGGCTAGGCGGCATCTTAAAGCGCGTGGAATGGCGAGTAAAATTCACTATATCACTTCTATGATACGGCAATCAGAGACCCGATTAGATCATTTTATATTTTGGTTAATATAAGAATTCAGCGAAATTCTATCACATTTGTTCAATTTACGTCGCTCCTATTTCAGGTAGCGTATTGGGCTAAGCGGAATGTCAAAGCGCATGAAATAGCGAATAAAACGCACTATTAAACTTCTAGGGTAAGGCAAACAGGTACCCGATTACATCATTTTATATTACGGTTAATATAAGAATTCAGCGTAATTCTATCACATTTGTTCAATTTACGTCGCTCGTATTTCAGATAGCGTATTGGGCTAAGCGGCACCTTAAAGCGCGGGGAATGGCGAGTAAAATGCACTATTAAACTTCTAGGGTAGGGCGAACAGAGACCCGATTAGATCATTTTATATTATGGTTAATTTAAGAATTCAGCGAAATTCTATCACATTTGTTCAATTTACGTCGCTCCTATTTCAGATAGCGTATTGGGCTAAGCGGCATCTCAAAGCGCATCAAATGTCGAGTAAAACGCACTATTAAACTTGTAGGGTAAGGCAAACAGAGACCCGATTAGATCATTTTATATTACGGTTAATATAAGAATTCAGCGAAATTCAATCACATTTGCTCAATTTACGTCGTTGATATTTCAGATAGCGTATAGGGCTAAGCGGCATCTCAAAGCGCATGAAATGGCGAGTAAAATGCACTATTAAATTTCCAGGGTAGGGCAAACAGAGACCCGATTAGATCATCTTATATTATGGTTCATTTAAGAATTCAGCAAAATTCTACCACATTTGTTCAATTTACGTCACTCCTATTTCAGACAGCGTACTGGGCTATGCGGCATCTTAAAGCGCGTGGAATGGCGAGTAAAATGCACTATTAAATTTCCAGGGTAGGGCAAACAGAGACCCGATTAGATCATCTTATATTATGGTTCATTTAAGAATTCAGCAAAATTCTACCACATTTGTTCAATTTACGTCGCTCCTATTTCAGACAGCGTACTGGGCTATGCGGCATCTTAAAGCGCGTGGAATGGCGAGTAAAATGCACTATTAAACTTCTAGGATAAGACAAACAGAGACCCGATTAGATCATTTTATATTACGGTTAATATAAGAATTCAGCGTAATTCTATCACATTTGTTCAACTTACGTCGCTCCTATTTCAGATAGCGTACTGGGCTAGGCGGCATCTCAAAGCGCGTGGAATGGCGAGTAAAATGCACTACTAAACTTCTATGATAGGGCAATCAGAGACCCGATTAGATCATTTTATATTTTGTTTACTATAAGATTTCAGGGAAATTCTATCACATTTGTTCCATTTACGTCGCTCCTATTTCAGATAGCGTATTGGGCTAAGCGGCATCTCAAAGCGGATGAAATGGCGAGTAAAATGCACTATTAAACTTCTATGATAGGGCAATCAGAGACCCGATTAGATCATTTTATATTACGGTTAATATAAGAATTCAGCGTAATTCTATCACATTTGTTCAATTTACGTCGCTCCTATTTCAGATAGCGTATTGGGCTAAGCGGCATGTCAAAGCGCATGAAATGGCGAGTAAAACGCACTATTAAACTTCTAGGGTAAGGCAAACAGATACCCGATTACATCATTTTATATTACGGTTAATATAAGAATGCAGCGTAATTCTATCACATTTGTTCAACTTACGTCGCTCCTATTTCAGATAGCGTATTGGGCTAAGCGGCATCTCAAAGCGCATGAAATGGCGAGTAAAATGCACTATTAGACTTCTATGGTAGGGCGAACAGAGACCCGATTAGATCATTTTACATTAAGGTTAATATAAGAATTAAGGGAAATTCTATCACATTTGTTCAATTTACGTCGCTCCTATTTCAGATAGCGTATTGGGCTAAGCGGCATCTCAAAGCGCATGAAATGGCGAGTAAAATGCACTGTTAAACTTCTAGGCCAGGCCAAACAGAGACCCGATTAGATCATTTTATATTATGGATAATTTTAGAATTCAGCAAAATTCTATCACATTTGTTCAATTTACGTCGTTCCTATTTCAGATAGCGTAATGTGCTAGGCGGCACCTTAAAGCGCGTGGAATGGCGACTGAAATGCACTATTAAACTTCTATGATAGGGCAATCAGAGACCCGATTAGATCATTTTATATTTTGGTTAATACAAGAAATCAGCGAAATTCTATCACATTTGTTCAATTTACGTCGCTCCTATTTCAGACAGCGTACTGGGCTATGCGGCATCTCAAAGCGCATGAAATGGCGTGTAAAATGCACTATTAAACTTCTAGGATAAGGCAAACAGAGACCCGATTAGATCATTTTATATTACGGTTAATATAAGAATTCAGCGTAATTCTATCACATTTGTTCAATTTACGTCGCTCCTATTTCAGATAGCGTATTGGGCTAAGCGGCATCTCAAAGCGCATGAAATGGAGAATAAAATGCACTATTAAACTTCTAGGCTAGGGAGCACAGAGACCCGATCAGATCATTTTACATTATGGTTAATAAAAGAATTCAGCGAAATTCTATCACATTTGTTCAACTTACGTCGCTCCTATTTCAGATAGCGTATTGGGCTAAGCGGCATCTCAAAGCGCATGAAATGGCGAGTAAAATGCACTGTTAGATTTCTATGGTAGGGCGTACAGAGACCCGATTAGATCATTTTATATTATGGTTAATTTAAGAATTCAGCAAAATTCTGTCACATTTGTTCAATTTACGTCGCTCCTATTTCAGATACCGTACTGGGCTCGGCGGCATCTTAAAGCGCGTGGAATGGCGGGTCGAAATGCACTATTAGACTTCTATGGTAGGGCGAACAGAGACCCGACTAGATCATTTTACATTAAGGTTAATATAAGAATTCAGGTAAATTCTATCACATTTGTTCAATTTACGTCGCTCCCATTCCAGATAGCGTATTGGGCTATGCGGCACCTTATAGCGCATGAAATGGCGAGTAAAATGCACTATTAAACTTCTAGGATAAGGCAAACAGAGACCCGAGTAGATCATTTTATATTACGGATAATATAAGAATTCAGCGTAATTCTATCACATTTGTTCAATTTACGTCGCCCCTATTTCAAATAGCGTATTGTGCTAAGCGGCATCTCAAAGCGCATGAAATGGCGAGTGAAATGCACAATTAGACTTCTATGGTAGGGCGAACAGAGACACGATTAGATCATTTTACATTCAGGTTAATATAAGAATTCAGGGAAATTGTATCACATTTGTTCAATTTACGTCGCTGCTATTCCAGATAGCTTATTGTGCTTAGCGGCATCTCAAAGCGCATGAAATGACAAGTGAAATGCACTATTAAACTTCTAGGGTAGGGCAAACAGAGACCCGATTAGATCATTTTATATTATGGTTAATTTAAGAATTCAGCGAAATTCTATCACATTTGTTCAATTTACGTCGCTCCGATTTCAGATAGCGTATTGGGCTAAGCGGCATCTGAAGGCGCATGAAATTGCGACTAAAATGCACTATTAAACTTCTAGGGTAGGGCAAACAGATACCCGATTAAATCATTTTATATTATGGTTAATTTAAGATGTCAGCAAGATTTTATCACATTTGTTCAACTTACGTAGCTCCTATTTCAGGTAGCGTACTGGGCTAGGCGGCATCATACAGCGCGTGGAATGGCGAGTAAAATGCACTACTAAACTTCTATGATAGGGCAATCAGAGACCCGATTAGATCATTTTATATTTTGTTTAATATAAGATTTCAGGGAAATTCTATCACATTTTTTCAACTTACGTCGCTCCTATTTCAGATAGCGTATTGGGCTAAGCGGCAGCTCAAAGCGCATGAAGTGGCGAGTAAAATGCAATATTAAGCTTCTAGGGTAGGGCAAACAGACACCCGATTAGATCATTTTGTATTATGGTTAATTTAAGAATTCAGCAAAATTCTATCACATTTGTTCAATTTACGTCGCTTCTATTTCAGATAGCGTTTTGGGCAAAGCGGCATCTCAAAGCGTATGAAAAGGCGAATAAAATGCACTATTAAAGTTCTAGGCTAGGGCGAACAGAGATCCGATTAGATCATTTTACATTATGGTTAATAAAAGAGTTCAGCGAAATTCTATCACATTTGTTCAACTTATATCGCTCCTATTTCAGATAGCGTATTAGGCTAAGCGGCATCTCAAAGCGCATGAAATGACGAGTAAAATGCACTATTAAAGTTCTAGGGTACGGCAAACAGAGACCCGATTAGATCATTTTATATTATGGTTAATTTAAGAATTGAGCGAAATTCTATCACATTCGTTCAATTTAGGTCGCTCCTATTTCAGATAGCGTATTGGGTTAGCGGCATCTCAAAGCGCATGAAATGGCGAGTGAAATGCACTATATGACTTCTATGGTAGGGCGAACAGAGACCCGATTAGATCATTTTACATTGAGGTTAATATAAGAAGTCACAGAAATTCTATCACATTTGTTCAATTTACGTCGCTCCTATTTCAGATAGCGTATTGGGCTATGCGGCATCTCAAAGCGCATGAAATGGCGAGTAAAATGCACTGTTAAACTTCTAGGGTAGGGCACACAGAGACCCGATTAGATCATTTGTTATTATGGTTAATTCAAGAATTCAGCGAAATTCTATCACATTTGTTCAATTTATGTCGCTCCTATTTCAGATAGCGTATTGGGCTAAGCGGCATCTCGAAGCGCATGAAATGGCGAGTATAATGCACTATTAAACTTCTAGGGTAGGGCAAACAGAGACCCGATTAGATCATTTTATATTACGGTTAATATAAGAATGCAGCGTAATTCTATCACATTTGTTCAAGTTACGTCGCTCCTATTCCAAATAGCGTATTGGGCTATGCGGCAGCTTAAAGCACATGAAATGGCGAGTAAAATGCACTATCAAACTTCTATGATAGGGCAAACAGAGGCCCGATTACATCATTTTATATTACGGTTAATATAAGAATTCAGCGTAATTCTATCACATTTGTTCAACTTACGTTGCTCCTATTTCAGATACCGTACTGGGCTAGGCGGCATCATAAAGCGCGTGGAATGGCGGGTAAAATGCACTACTAAACTTCTATGATAGGGCAATCAGAGACCCGATTAGATCATTTTATATTTTGTTTAATATAAGATTTCAGGGAAATTCTATCGCATTTGTTCAATTTACGTCGCTCCTATTTCAGATAGCGTATTCGGATATGCGACATCTCAAAGCGCATGAAATAGCGAGTAAAATGCACTATTAGATTTCTATGGTAGGGCGTACAGAGACCCGATTAGATCATTTTATATTATGGTTAATTTAAGATTTCAGCAAAATTCTATCACATTTGTTCAATTTACGTCGCTCCTATTTCAGATAGCGTACTGGGTTCGGCCGCATCTTAAAGCGCGTGGAATGGCGAGTGAAATGCACTATTAGACTTCTATGGTAGGGCGAACAGAGACCCGATTAGATCATTTTATATTATGGTTAATTTAAGAATTCAGCGAAATTCTATCACATTTGTTCAATTTACGTCGTTCCTACTTCATATAGCGTACTGGGCTCGGCGGCATCTTAAAGCGCGTGAAATGGCGAGTGAAGTGCCCTATTAGACTTCTATAGTGGGGCGAACAGAGACCCGATTAGATCATTTTATATTATGGTTAATTTAAGAATTCAGCAAAATTCTATCACACTTGTTCAATTTACGTCGCTCGTATTTCAGATATCGTACTGGGCTATGCGGCATCTTAAAGCGCGTGGAATGGCGAGTAAAATGCACTATTAAACTTCTATGATAGGGCAATCAGAGACCCGATTAGATCATTTTATATTTTGGTTAATATAAGAATTCAGCGAAATTCTATCACATTTGTTCAATTTACGTCGCTCCTATTTCAGATAGCTTATTGGGCTAAGCGGCATCTCAAAGCGCATGAAATGACGAGTGAAATGCACTATTAAACTTCTAGGATAGGGCGAACGGAGACCCGATTAGATCATTTTACATTAATGTTAATATAAGAATTCAGGGAAATTCTATCACATTTGTTCAATTTACGTCGCTCCTATTTCCGATAGCGTACCGGACTAGGCGGCATCTTAAAGCGCGTGGAATGGCGAGTAAAATGCACTACTAAACTTCTATGATAGGGCAATCAGAGACCCGATTAGATCATTTTATATTTTGTATAATATCAGATTTCAGGGAATTTGTATCACATTTGTTCAATTTACGTCGCTCCTAATTCAGATAGCGTATTGGGCTATGCGGCATCTCAAAGCGCATGAAATGGCGAGTAAAATGCACTGTTAAACTTCTAGGGTAGGGCAAACAGAGACCCGATTAGATCATTTGTTATTATGGTTAATTTAAGAATGCAGCGAAATTCTATCACATTTGTTCAATTTATGTCGCTCCTATTTCAGATAGCCTATTGGACGAAGCGGCATCTCGAAGCGCATGAAATGGCGAGTATAATGCACTATTAAACTTCTAGGGTAAGGCAAACAGAGGCCCGATTACATCATTTTATATTACGGTTAATATAAGAATGCAGCGTAATTCTATCACATTTGTTCAACTTACGTCGCTCATAATTCAGATAGCGTACTGGGCTAGGCGGCATCTTAAAGCGCGTGGAATGGCGAGTAAAATGCACTACTAATCTTCTATGATAGGGCAATCAGGGACTGATTAGATCATTTTAGATTTTGTTTAATATAAGATTTCAGGGAAATTCTATCACATTTGTTCAATTTACGTCGCTCCTATTTCAGATAGCGTATTGGGCTATGCGGCATCACAAAGCGCATGAAATGGAGAATAAAATGCACTATTAAACTTCTAGGCTAGGGAGAACAGAGACCCGATTAGATCATTTTACATTATGGTTCATAAAAGAATTCAGCGAAACTCTATCACATTTTTTCAACTTACGTCGCTCCTATTTCAGATAGCGTATTGAGCTAAGCGGCAGCTCAAAGCGCATGAAATGGCGAGTAAAATGCAATATTAAGCTTCTAGGGTAGGGCAAACAGACACCCGATTAGATCATTTTATATTACGGTTAATTTAAGAATTCAGCAAAATTCTATCACATTTGTGCAATTTACGTCGCTCCTATTTCAGATAGCGTATTGGGCTATGCGGCATCTCAAAGTGTATGAAATGGCGAATAAAATGCACTATTAAAGTTCTAGGCTAAGGCGAACAGAGATCCGATTAGATCATTTTACATTATGGTTAATAAAAGAGTTCAGCGAAATTCTATCACATTTGTTCAACTTATATCGCTCCTATTTCAGCTGGCGTATTAGGCTAAGCGGCATCTCAAAGCGCATGAAATGACGAGTAAAATGCACTATTAAAGTTCTAGGGTACGGCGAACTGAGACCCGATTAGATCATTTTATATTATGGTTAATTTAAGAATTGAGCGAAATTCTATCACATTCGTTCAATTTACGTCGCTCCTATTTCAGATAGCTTATTGGGCAAAGCGGCATCTCAAAGCGCATGAAATGACGAGTAAAATGCACTGTTAAACTTCTAGGGTAGGGCAAGCAGACACTCGATTAGATCATTTTATATTATGGTTAATTTAAGAATTCAACAAAATTCTATCACATTCGTTCCATTTAGGTCGCTCCTATTTCAGATAGCGTATTGGGCTAAGCGGCATCTCAAAGCGCATGAAATGGCGAGTGAAATGCACTATATGACTTCTATGGTAGGGCGAACAGAGACCCGATTAGATCATTTTACATTGAGGTTAATATAAGAATTCACAGAAATTCTATCACATTTGTTCAATTTACGTCGCTCCTATTTCAGATAGCGTATTGGGCTATGCGGCATCTCAAAGCGCATGGAATGGCGAGTAAAATGCACTGTTAAACTTCTAGGGTAGGGCAAACAGAGACCCGATTAGATCATTTGTTATTATGGTTAATTTAAGAATTCAGCAAAATTCTATCACATTTGTTCAATTTACGTCGCTCCTATTTCAGATAGCGTACTGGGCTAGGCGGCAACTTAAAGCGCGCGGAATGGCGAGTAAAATGCACTATTAAACTTCTATGATAGGGCAATCAGTGACCCGAGTAGATCATTTTATATTTTGTTTAATATAAGATTTCAGGGAAATTCTATCACATTTGTTCAATTTACGTCGCTCCTATCTCAGATAGCGTATTGGGCTAAGAGGCATTTGAAGGCGCATGAAATGGCGAGTATAATGCACTATTAAACTTCTAGGTTTGGGCAAACAGAGACCCGATTAGATAATTTTATATTATGGTTAATTTAAGATGTCAGCTAAATTTTATCACATCTGTTCAATTTACGTCGCTCCTATTTCAGATAGCGTACTGGGCTAGGCGGCATCTTGAAGCGCGTGGAATGGCGAGTAAAATGCACTATTAAACTTCTATGATAGGGCAATCAGAGACCCGATTAGATCATTTTATATTTTGGTTAATATAAGAATTCAGCGAAATTCTATCACATTTGTTCAATTTACGTCGCTCCTATTTCAGATAGCTTATTGGGCTAAGCGGCATCTCAAAGCGCATGAAATGACGAGTGAAATGCACTATTAAACTTCTAGGATAGGGCGAACGGAGACCCGATTAGATCATTTTACATTAATGTTAATATAAGAATTCAGGGAAATTCTATCACATTTGTTCAATTTACGTCGCTCCTATTTCCGATAGCGTACCGGGCTAGGCGGCATCTTAAAGCGCGTGGAATGGCGAGTAAAATGCACTACTAAACTTCTATGATAGGGCAATCAGAGACCCGATTAGATCATTTTATATTTTGTATAATATCAGATTTCAGGGAATTTGTATCACATTTGTTCAATTTACGTCGCTCCTAATTCAGATAGCGTATTCGGCTAAGCGGCATCTCAAAGCGCATGAAATGGCGAATGAAATGCACTCTTAAACTTCTAGGCTAGGGCGAACAGAGACCCGATCAGATCATTTTACATTATGGTTAATAAAAGAATTCAGCGAAATTCTATCACATTTGTTCAACTTACGTCGCTCCTATTTCAGATAGCGTACTGGGCTCGGCGGCATCTTAAAGCGCGTGGAATGGCGAGTGAAATGCACTATTAGACTTCTATGGTAGGGCGAACAGAGACCCGACTAGATCATTTTACATTAAGGTTAATATAAGAATTCAGGGAAATTCTATCACATTAGTTCAACTTACGTCGCTCCTATTTCAGATAGCGTATTGGGCAAAGCGGCATCTCAAAGCGCATGAAATGGCGAGTAAAATGCACTATTAAACTTCTAGGGTAGGGCCAACAGAGACCCGATTAGATCATTTTATATTTTGTTTAATATAAGATTTCAGGGAAATTCTATCGCATTTGTTCAATTTACGTCGCTCCTATTTCAGATAGCGTATTCGGATATGCGACATATCAAAGCGCATGAAATGGCGAATAAAATGCACTCTTAAACTTCTAGGCTAGGCCGCATCGTAAAGCGCGTGGAATGGCGAGTGAAATGCACTATTAGACTTCTATGGTAGGGCGAACAGAGACCCGATTAGATCATTTTATATTATGGTTAATTTAAGAATTCAGCAAAATTCTATCACACTTGTTCAATTTACGTCGCTCGTATTTCAGATATCGTACTGGGCTATGCGGCATCTTAAAGCGCGTGGAATGGCGAGTAAAATGCACTATTAAACTTCTATGATAGGGCAATCAGAGACCCGATTAGATCATTTTATATTTTGGTTAATATAAGAATTCAGCGAAATTCTATCACATTTGTTCAATTTACGTCGCTCCTATTTCAGATAGCTTATTGGGCTAAGCGGCATCTCAAAGCGCATGAAATGACGAGTGAAATGCACTATTAAACTTCTAGGATAGTGCGAACGGAGACCCGATTAGATCATTTTACATTAATGTTAATATAAGAATTCAGGGAAATTCTATCACATTTGTTCAATTTACGTCGCTCCTATTTCCGATAGCGTACCGGGCTAGGCGGCATCTTAAAGCGCGTGGAATGGCGAGTAAAATGCACTACTAAACTTCTATGATAGGGCAATCAGAGACCCGATTAGATCATTTTATATTTTGTATAATATCAGATTTCAGGGAATTTGTATCACATTTGTTCAATTTACATCGCTCCTAATTCAGATAGCGTATTCGGCTAAGCGGCATCTCAAAGCGCATGAAATGGCGAATGAAATGCACTCTTAAACTTCTAGGCTAGGGCGAACAGAGACCCGATCAGATCATTTTACATTATGGTTAATAAAAGAATTCAGCGAAATTCTATCACATTTGTTCAACTTACGTCGCTCCTATTTCAGATAGCGTACTGGGCTCGGCGGCATCTTAAAGCGCGTGGAATCGCGAGTGAAATGCACTATTAGACTTCTATGGTAGGGCGAACAGAGACCCGATTAGATCATTTTACATTAAGGTTAATATAAGAATTCAGGGAAATTCTATCACATTAGTTCAACTTACGTCGCTCCTATTTCAGATAGCGTATTGGGCAAAGCGGCATCTCAAAGCGCATGAATTGACGAGTAAAATGCACTATTAAACTTCTAGGGTAGGGCAAGCAGAGACTCGATTAGATCATTTTATATTATGGTTAATTTAAGAATTCAACAAAATTCTATCACATTCGTTCAATTTAGGTTGCTCCTATTTCAGATAGCGTATTGGGCTAAGCGGCATCTCAAAGCGCATGAAATGGCGAGTGAAATGCACTATATGACTTCTATGGTAGGGCGAACAGAGACCCGATTAGATCATTTTACATTGATGTTAATATAAGAATTCACAGAAATTCTATCACATTTGTTCAATTTACGTCGCTCCTATTTCAGATAGCGTATTGGGCTATGCGGCATCTCAAAGCGCATGAAATGGCGAGTAAAATGCACTGTTAAACTTCTAGGGTAGGGCAAACAGAGACCCGATTAGATCATTTGTTATTATGGTTAATTTAAGAATGCAGCGAAATTCTATCACATTTGTTCAATTTATGTCGCTCCTATTTCAGATAGCGTATTGGACGAAGCGGCATCTCGAAGCGCATGAAATGGCGAGTATAATGCACTATTAAACTTCTAGGGTAAGGCAAACAGAGGCCCGATTACATCATTTTATATTACGGTTAATATAAGAATGCAGCGTAATTCTATCACATTTGTTCAACTTACGTCGCTCATAATTCAGATAGCGTACTGGGCTAGGCGGCATCTTAAAGCGCGTGGAATGGCGAGTAAAATGCACTACTAATCTTCTATGATAGGGCAATCAGGGACCCGATTAGATCATTTTAGATTTTGTTTAATATAAGATTTCAGGGAAATTCTATCACATTTGTTCAATTTACGTCGCTCCTATTTCAGATAGCGTATTGGGCTAAGCGGCATCACAAAGCGCATGAAATGGCGAGTAAAATGCACTATTAAACTTCTATGATAGGGCAATCAGAGACCCGATTAGATCATTTTATATTTTGGTTAATATAAGAATTCAACGAAATTCTATCACATTTGTTCAATTTACGTCGCTCCTATTACAGACAGCTTATTGGGCTCAGCGGCATCTCAAAGCGCATGAAATGACGAGTGAAATGCACTATTAAACTTCTAGGCTAGGGCGAACAGAGACCCGATTAGATCATTTTACATTAAGGTGAATATAAGAATGCAGCGTAATTCTGTCACATTTGTTCAACTTACGTCGCTCCTATTTCACATAGCGTATTGGGTTAAGCGTCATCTCAAAGCGCATGAAATGACGAGTGAAATGCACTATTAAACTTCTAGGGTAGGGCGAACAGAGACCCGATTAGATCATTTTACAGTAAGGTTAATATAAGTATTCAATGAGATTCTATCACACTTGTTCAATTTACGTCGCTTCTATTTCCGACAGCGTACTGAGCTAGGCGGCATCTTAAAGCGCGTGGAATGGCGAGTAAAATGCACTACTAACCTTCTATCATAGGGCAATCAGAGACCAGATTAGATCATTATATACTTTGGTTAATATAAGAATTCAGCGAAATTCTATCACATTTGTTCAATTTCCGTCGCTCCTATTTCAGATAGCGAACTGGGCTATGCGGCATCTTAAAGCGTTCGGAATGGCGAGTAAAATGCACTATTTAACTTCTATCCTAGGGCAATCAGAGACCCGATTAGATCATTTTATATTTTGGTTAATATAAGAATTCAGTGAAATTCTATCACATTCGTTCAATTTACGTCGCTCCTATTTCAGATAGCGTATTGAGCTAAGCGGCATCTCGAAGCGCATGAAATGGCGAGTGAAATGCACTATTATACTTCTAGGGTAGGGCGAACAGAGACCCGAAGAGATCATTTTACATTAAGGTGAATATAAGAATGCAGCGTAATTCTGTCACATTTGTTCAACTTACGTCGCTCCTATTTCCGATAGCTTATTGGGCTTAGCGGCATCTCAAAGCGCATAAAGTGACGAGTGAAATGCACTATTAAACTTCTAGGGTAGGGCAAACAGAGACCCGATTAGATCATTTTATATTATGGTTAATTTAAGAATTCAGCAAAATTCTATCACATTTGTTCAACTTACGTCGCTCCTATTTCAGATAGCGTACTGGGCTAGGCGGCACCTTAAAGCGCGTGGAAGGGCGAGTAAAATGCACTACTAAACTTCTATGATAGAGCAATCAGAGACCCGATTAGATCATTTTATATTTTGTTTAATATAAGATTTCAGGGAAATTCTATCACATTTGTTCAATTTACGTCGCTCCTATTTCAGATAGCGTATTGGGCTATGCGGCATCTCAAAGCGCATGAAATGGCGAACAAAATGCACTATTAAACTTCTAGGGTAGGGCGAACAGAGACCCGATTAGATCATTTTACCTTAAGGTTAATATAAGTATTCAGCGAGATTCTATCACACTTGTTCAATTTACGTCGCTTCTATTTCAGACAGCGTACTGGGCTAGGCGGCATCTTAAAGCGCGTGGAATGGCGAGTAAAATGCACTATTAACCTTCTATGATAGGGCAATCAGAGACCAGATTAGATCATTTTATACTTTGGTTAATATAAGAATTCAGCGAAATTCTATCACATTTGTTCAATTTACGTCGCTCCTATTTCAGATAGCGTATTGGGCTAAGCGCCATCACGAAGCGCATGAAATGGCGAACAAAATGCACTATTAAACTTCTAGGCTAGGGTGAACAGAGACCAGATTAGATCATTTTATACTTTGGTTAACATAAGGTTTCTGCGAAATTTTATCACATTTGTTCAATTTACGTCGCTCCTATTTCAGATAGCTTATTGGGCTAAGCGGCATCTGAAGGCACATGAAGTGACGAGTAAAATGCACTATTAAACTTCTAGGGTAGGGCCAACAGAGACCCGATTAGATCATTTTATATTATGGTTAATTTAAGATGTCAGCAAAATTCTATCACATTTGTTCAATTTACGTCGCTCCTGTTTCAGATAGCGTGCTGGGCCATGCGGCATCTTAAAGCGCGTGGAATGGCGAGTAAAATGCACTATTAAACTTCTATGATAGGGCAATCAGAGACCAGACTAGATCATTTTATACTTTGGTTAATATAAGAATTCAGCGAAATTCTATCACATTTGTTCAATTTACGTCGCTCCTATTTCAGATAGCGTATTGGGCTAGGCGGCATCTCGAAGCGCATGAAATGCCGAGTGAAATGCACTATTAAACTTCTAGGGTAGGGCGAACAGAGACCCGATTACATCATTTTACATTAAGGTTAATCTAAGTATTCAGCGAGATTCTATCACACTTGTGCAATTTACGTCGCTTCTATTTCAGACAGCGTACTGGGCTAGGCGGCATCTTAAAGCGCGCGGAATGGCGAGTAAAATGCACTATTAACCTTCTATGATAGGGCAATCAGAGACCAGATTAGATCATTTTATACTTTGGTTAATATAAGAATTCAGCGAAATTCTATCACATTTGTTCAATTTACGTGGCTCCTATTTCAGATAGAGTATTGGGCTGGGCGGCATCTTAAAGCGCGTGGAATGGCGAGTAATATGCACCACTAAACTTCTATGATAGGGCAATCAGAGACCCGATTAGATCATTTTATATTTTGGTTAATATAAGAATTCAGCGAAATTCTATCACATTTGTTCAATTTACGTCGCTCCTATTACAGATAACTTATTGTGCTTAGCGGCATGTCAAAGCGCATGAAGTGGCGAGTGAAATGCACTATTAAACTTCTAGGGTAGTGCAAACAGAGACCCGATTAGATCATTTTACATTATGGTTAATGTAAGAATTCAGCGTAATTCTATCACATTTGTTCAACTTACGTCGCTCCTATTTCAGATAGCCTACTGGGTTAGGCGGCATCTTCAAGCGCGTGGAAGGGCGAGTAAAATGCACTACTAAACTTCTATGGTAGAGCAATCAGAGACCCGATTAGATCATTTTATATTTTGTTTAATATAAGATTTCAGGGAAATTATATGACATTTGTTCAATTTACGTCGCTCCTATTTCAGATAGCGAATTGGGCTAAGTGGCATCACAAAGCGCATGAAATGGCGAACAAAATGCACTAGTAAACTTCTAGGCTATGGCGAACAGAGATCAGATTAGATCATTTTATATTTTGGTTAACATAAGAATACTGCGAAATTCTATCCCATTTGTTCAATTTACGTCGCTCCTATTTCAGATAGTTTATTGGGCTTAGCGGCATCTCAAAGCGCATGAAGTGACGAGTGAAATGCACTATTAAACTTCTAGGGTAGGGCGAACAGAGACCCGATTAGATCATTTTACATTAAGGTTAATATGAGAATTCAGGGAAATTCTATCACATTTGTTCAATTTACGTCGCTCCTATTTCAGATAGCGTATTGGGCTACGCGGCATCTCAAAGCGCATGAACTGGCGAACAAAATGCACTATTAAACTTCTAGGGTAGGGCGAACAGAGACCCGATTAGATCATTTTACATTAAGGTTAATATAAGTATTCAGCGAGATTCTATCACATTTGTAAAATTTACGTCGCTCCTATTACAGATAGCTTATTGGGCTTAGCGGCATCTCAAAGCGCATAAAGTGACGAGTGAAATGCACTATTAAACTTCTAGGGTAGGGCAAACAGAGACCCGATTAGATCATTTTATATTATGGTTAATTTAAGAATTCAGCAAAATTCTCTCACATTTGCTCAATTTACGTCGCTCCTATTTCAGATAGCGTACTGGGCTAGGAGGCACCTTAAAGCGCGTGGAAGGGCGAGTAAAATGCACTATTAAACTTCTATGATAGAGCAATCAGAGACCCGATTAGATCATTTTATATTTTGTTTAATATAAGATTTCAGGGAAATTCTATCACATTTGTTCAATTTACGTCGCTCCTATTTCAGATAGCGTATTGGGCTATGCGGCATCTCAAAGCGCATGAAATGGCGAACAAAATGCACTATTAAACTTCTAGGGTAGGGCGAACAGAGACCCGATTAGATCATTTTACATTAAGGTTAATATAAGTTTTCAGCGAGATTCTATCACACTTGTTCAATTTACGTCGCTTCTATTTCAGACAGCGTACGGGGCTAGGCAGCATCTTAAGCGCGTGGAATGGCTTGTAAAATGCACTGTTAACCTTCTATGATAGGGCAATCAGAGACCAGATTAGATCATTTTACATTTTGGTTAATATAAGAATTCAGCGAAATTCTATCACATTTGTTCAATTTACGTCGCTCATATTTCAGATAGCGTATTGCACTAAGCGGCATCTCAAAGCGCATGAAATGGCGAGTAAAATGCACTATTAAACTTCTAGGGTAGGGCCAACAGAGACCCGATTAAATCATTTTATATTATAGTTAATTTAAGAATTCAGCGAAATTCTATCACATTTGTTCAATTTACGTCGCTCCTATTTCAGATAGCGTATTGGGCTAAGCGGCATCTCAAAGCGCATGAAATGGCGAGTAAAATGCAATACTAAACTTCTAGGATAAGGCAAACAGAGACCCGATTAGATCATTTTATATTTTGGTTAATATAAGAATTCAGCGCAATTCTATCACATTTGTTCAATTTACGTCGCTCATATTTCAGATAGCGAATTGGGCTAAGCGGCATCTCAAAGCGCATGAAATGGCGAGCAAAATGCACTATTAAACTTCTAGGGTAGGGCAATCAGTGACCCGATTAGATCATTTTATATTATAGTTAATTTAAGAATTCAGCGAAGTTCTATCACATTTGTTCAATTTACGTCGCTCCTATTTCGGATAGCGTATTGGGCTAAGCGGTATCTCAAAGCGCATGAAATGGCGAGTAAAATGCAATACTAAACTTCTAGGATAAGGCAAACAGAGACCCGATTAGATCATTTTATATTACGGTTAATATAAGAATTCAGCGTAATTCTATCACATTTGTTCAACTTACGTCGCTCCTAATTTAGATAGCGTACTGGGCTAGGCGGCATCTTAAAGCGCGTGGAATGGCGAGTAAAATGCACTGCTAAACTTCTATGATAGGGCAATCAGAGACCCGATTAGATCATTGTATATTTTGTTTAATATAAGATTTCAGGGAAATTCTATCACATTTGTTCAATTTACGTCGCTCCTATTTCAGATAGCGTATTGGGCTAAGCGGCATCTCAAAGCGCATGAAATGGCCAGCAAAATGCACTATCAAACTTCTAGGATAAGGCAAACAGAGACCCGATTAGATCATTTTATATTACGGTTAATATAAGAATTCAGCGTAATTCTATCACATTTGTTCAACTTACGTCGCTCCTATTTCAGGTAGCGCACTGGGCTAGGCGGCATCTTAAAGCGCGTGGAATGGCGAGTAAAATGCACTATTAAACTTCTAGGATAAGGCAAACAGAGACCCGATTAGATCATTTTATATTACGGTTAATATAAGAATGCGGCGTAATTCTTTCACATTTGTTCAATTTACGTCGCTGCTATTCCAGATAGCTTATTGTGCTTAGCGGCATCTCAAAGCGCATGAAATGACGAGTGAAATGCACTATTAAACTTCTAGGGTAGGGCAAACAGAGACCCGATTAGATCATTTTATATTAAGGTTACTTTAAGAATTCAGCGAAATTCTATCACATTTGTTCAATTTACGTCGCTCCTATTTCAAATAGCGTATTGGGCGAAGCGGCGTCTCAAAGCGCATGAAATGACGAGTGAAATGCACTATTAAACTTCTAGGGTAGGGCAAACAGAGACCCGATTAGATCATTTGATATTATGGTTAATTTAAGAATTCAGCGAAATTCTATCACATTTGTTCAATTTACGTCGCTCCTATTTCAGATAGCGTATTGGGATAAGCGGCATCTCAAAGCGCATGAAATGGCGAGTAAAATGCACTATTAAACTTCTAGGGTAGGGCGAACAGAGACCCGATTAGATCATTTTACATTAAGGATAATATAAGTATTCAGCGAGATTCTATCACATTTGTTCAATTTACGTCGCTCCTATTTCAGACAGCGTACTGGGCTAGGCGGCATCTTAAAGCGTGTGGAATGGCGAGTAAAATGCACTATTAACCTTCTATGATAGGGCAATCAGAGACCCGATTAGATCATTTTATATTTTGGTTAATATAAGAATTCAGCGAAATTCTATCACATTTGTTCAATTTACGTCGCTCCTATTACAGATAGCTTATTGTGCTTAGCGGCATCTCAAAGCGCATGAAGTGAGGAGTGAAATGCACTATTAAACTTCTAGGGTAGAGCAAACAGAGACCCGATTATATCATTTTACATTATGGTTAATGTAAGAATTCAGCGAAATTCTATCACATTTGTTCAATTTACGTTGCTCCTATTTCAGATAGCTTATTGGGCTTAGCGGCAACTCAAAGTGCATGAAGTGTCGAGTGAAATGCCCTATTAAACTTCTTGGGTAGGGCAAACAGAGACCCGATTAGATCATTTTATATTTTGGTTAATTTAAGAATTCAGCAAAATTCTATCACATTTGTTCAACTTACGTCGCTCCTATTTCAGATAGCGTACTGTG
Organism: Macropis europaea; assembly: GCA_916610135.2. Classification (NCBI taxonomy): domain Eukaryota; kingdom Metazoa; phylum Arthropoda; class Insecta; order Hymenoptera; family Melittidae; genus Macropis; species Macropis europaea. The sequence continues at coordinate 327,392 of CAKAJE020001562.1, forward strand.
CTAGGCGGCATCTTAAAGCTCGTGGAATGGCGGGTAAAATGCACTACTAAACTTCTATGATAGGGCAATCAGAGACCCGATTAGCTCATTTTATATTTTGTTTAATATAAGATTTCAGGGAAATTCTATCACATTTGTTCAATTTACGTCGCTCCTATTTCAGATAGCTTATTGGGCTAAGCGGCATGTCAAAGCGCATGAAATGACGAGTGAAATGCACTATTAAACCTCTATCCTAGGGCAATCAGAGACCCGATTAGATCATTTTATATTTTGGTTAATATAAGAATTCAGTGAAATTCTATCACATTTGTTCAATTTACGTCGCTCCTATTTCAGATAGCGTATTGGGCAAAGCGGCATCTCAAAGCGTATGAAATGTGCGAATAAAATGCACTATTAAAGTTCTAGGCTAGGGCGAACAGAGACCCGATTAGATCATTTTACATTATGGTTAATAAAAGAATTCAGCGAAATTCTATCACATTTGTTCAACTTACGTCGCTCCTATTTCAGATAGCGTATTGGGCTAAGCGGCATCGCAAAGCGCATGAAATGGCGAGTGAAATGCACCATTAGACTTCTATGGTAGGGCGAACAGAGACCCGATTAGATCATTTTATATTTTGGTTAATATAAGAATTCAGTGAAATTCTATCACATTTGTTCAATTTACGTCGCTCCTATTTCAGATAGCGTATTGGGCTAGGCGGCATCTCAAAGCGCATGAAATGACGAGTGAAATGCACTATTATACTTCTAGGGTAGGGCGAACAGAGACCCGAAGAGATCATTTTACATTAAGGTGAATATAAGAATGCAGCGTAATTCTGTCACATTTGTTCAACTTACGTCGCTCCTATTTCAGATAGCGTATTGGGTTAAGCGTCATCTCAAAGCGCATGAAATGACGAGTGAAATGCACTATTAAACTTCTAGGGTAGGGCGAACAGAGACCCGATTACATCATTTTACATTAAGGTTAATATAAGTATTCAGCGAGATTCTATCACACTTGTTCAATTTACGTCGCTTCTATTTCAGACAGCGTACTGGGCTAGGCGGCATCTTAAAGCGCGTGGAATGGCGAGTAAAATGCACTATTAACCTTCTATGATAGGGCAATCAGAGACCAGATTAGATCATTTTATACTTTGGTTAATATAAGAATTCAGCGAAATTCTATCCCATTTGTTCAATTTACGTGGCTCCTATTTCAGATAGCGTATTGGGCTAGGCGGCATCTTAAAGCGCGTGGAATGGCGAGTAATATGCACCACTAAACTTCTATGATAGGGCAATCAGAGACCCGATTAGATCATTTTATATTTTGGTTAATATAAGAATTCAGCGAAATTCTATCACATTTGTTCAATTTACGTCGCTCCTATTACAGATAACTTATTGTGCTTAGCGGCATGTCAAAGCGCATGAAGTGGCGAGTGAAATGCACTATTAAACTTCTAGGGTAGTGCAAACAGAGACCCGATTAAATCATTTTACATTATGGTTAATGTAAGAATACAGCGTAATTCTATCGCATTTGTTCAACTTACGTCGCTCCTATTTCAGATAGCGTACTGGGCTAGGCGGCACCTTAAAGCGCGTGGGATGACGAGTAAAATGCACTACTAAACTTCTATGATAGGGCAATCAGAGACCCGATTAAATCATTTTATATTTTGTTTAATATAAGATTTCACGGAAATTCTATCACATTTGTTCAATTTACGTCGCTCCTATTTCAAATAGCGTATTGGGCGAAGCGGCGTCTCAAAGCGCATGAAATGACGAGTGAAATGCACTATTAAACTTCTAGGGTAGGGCAAACAGAGACCCGATTAGATCATTTGATATTATGGTTAATTTAAGAATTCAGCGAAATTCTATCACATTTGTTCAATTTACGTCGCTCCTATTTCAGATAGCGTATTGGGATAAGCGGCATCTCAAAGCGCATGAAATGGCGAGTAAAATGCACTATTAAACTTCTAGGGTAGGGCGAACAGAGACCCGATTAGATCATTTTACATTAAGGATAATATAAGTATTCAGCGAGATTCTATCACATTTGTTCAATTTACGTCGCTCCTATTTCAGACAGCGTACTGGGCTAGGCGGCATCTTAAAGCGTGTGGAATGGCGAGTAAAATGCACTATTAACCTTCTATGATAGGGCAATCAGAGACCCGATTAGATCATTTTATATTTTGGTTAATATAAGAATTCAGCGAAATTCTATCACACTTGTTCAATTTACGTCGCTCCTATTACAGATAGCTTATTGTGCTTAGCGGCATCTCAAAGCGCATGAAGTGAGGAGTGAAATGCACTATTAAACTTCTAGGGTAGAGCAAACAGAGACCCGATTATATCATTTTACATTATGGTTAATGTAAGAATTCAGCGAAATTCTATCACATTTGTTCAATTTCCGTCGCTCCTATTTCAGATAGCGAACTGGGCTATGCGGCATCTTAAAGCGTTCGGAATGGCGAGTAAAATGCACTATTTAACTTCTATCCTAGGGCAATCAGAGACCCGATTAGATCATTTTATATTTTGGTTAATATAAGAATTCAGTGAAATTCTATCACATTCGTTCAATTTACGTCGCTCCTATTTCAGATAGCGTATTGAGCTAAGCGGCATCTCGAAGCGCATGAAATGGCGAGTGAAATGCACTATTATACTTCTAGGGTAGGGCGAACAGAGACCCGAAGAGATCATTTTACATTAAGGTGAATATAAGAATGCAGCGTAATTCTGTCACATTTGTTCAACTTACGTCGCTCCTATTTCCGATAGCTTATTGGGCTTAGCGGCATCTCAAAGCGCATAAAGTGACGAGTGAAATGCACTATTAAACTTCTAGGGTAGGGCAAACAGAGACCCGATTAGATCATTTTATATTATGGTTAATTTAAGAATTCAGCAAAATTCTATCACATTTGTTCAACTTACGTCGCTCCTATTTCAGATAGCGTACTGGGCTAGGCGGCACCTTAAAGCGCGTGGAAGGGCGAGTAAAATGCACTACTAAACTTCTATGATAGAGCAATCAGAGATCCGATTAGATCATTTTATATTTTGTTTAATATAAGATTTCAGGGAAATTCTATCACATTTGTTCAATTTACGTCGCTCCTATTTCAGATAGCGTATTGGGCTATGCGGCATCTCAAAGCGCATGAAATGGCGAACAAAATGCACTATTAAACTTCTAGGGTAGGGCGAACAGAGACCCGATTAGATCATTTTACCTTAAGGTTAATATAAGTATTCAGCGAGATTCTATCACACTTGTTCAATTTACGTCGCTTCTATTTCAGACAGCGTACTGGGCTAGGCGGCATCTTAAAGCGCGTGGAATGGCGAGTAAAATGCACTATTAACCTTCTATGATAGGGCAATCAGAGACCAGATTAGATCATTTTATACTTTGGTTAATATAAGAATTCAGCGAAATTCTATCACATTTGTTCAATTTACGTCGCTCCTATTTCAGATAGCGTATTGGGCTAAGCGCCATCACGAAGCGCATGAAATGGCGAACAAAATGCACTATTAAACTTCTAGGCTAGGGCGAACAGAGACCAGATTAGATCATTTTATACTTTGGTTAACATAAGGTTTCTGCGAAATTTTATCACATTTGTTCAATTTACGTCGCTCCTATTTCAGATAGCTTATTGGGCTAAGCGGCATCTGAAGGCACATGAAGTGACGAGTAAAATGCACTATTAAACTTCTAGGGTAGGGCCAACAGAGACCCGATTAGATCATTTTATATTATGGTTAATTTAAGATGTCAGCAAAATTCTATCACATTTGTTCAATTTACGTCGCTCCTGTTTCAGATAGCGTGCTGGGCCATGCGGCATCTTAAAGCGCGTGGAATGGCGAGTAAAATGCACTATTAAACTTCTATGATAGGGCAATCAGAGACCAGACTAGATCATTTTATACTTTGGTTAATATAAGAATTCAGCGAAATTCTATCACATTTGTTCAATTTACGTCGCTCCTATTTCAGATAGCGTATTGGGCTAGGCGGCATCTCGAAGCGCATGAAATGCCGAGTGAAATGCACTATTAAACTTCTAGGGTAGGGCGAACAGAGACCCGATTACATCATTTTACATTAAGGTTAATCTAAGTATTCAGCGAGATTCTATCACACTTGTGCAATTTACGTCGCTTCTATTTCAGACAGCGTACTGGGCTAGGCGGCATCTTAAAGCGCGCGGAATGGCGAGTAAAATGCACTATTAACCTTCTATGATAGGGCAATCAGAGACCAGATTAGATCATTTTATACTTTGGTTAATATAAGAATTCAGCGAAATTCTATCACATTTGTTCAATTTACGTGGCTCCTATTTCAGATAGAGTATTGGGCTGGGCGGCATCTTAAAGCGCGTGGAATGGCGAGTAATATGCACCACTAAACTTCTATGATAGGGCAATCAGAGACCCGATTAGATCATTTTATATTTTGGTTAATATAAGAATTCAGCGAAATTCTATCACATTTGTTCAATTTACGTCGCTCCTATTACAGATAACTTATTGTGCTTAGCGGCATGTCAAAGCGCATGAAGTGGCGAGTGAAATGCACTATTAAACTTCTAGGGTAGTGCAAACAGAGACCCGATTAGATCATTTTACATTATGGTTAATGTAAGAATTCAGCGTAATTCTATCACATTTGTTCAACTTACGTCGCTCCTATTTCAGATAGCCTACTGGGTTAGGCGGCATCTTCAAGCGCGTGGAAGGGCGAGTAAAATGCACTACTAAACTTCTATGGTAGAGCAATCAGAGACCCGATTAGATCATTTTATATTTTGTTTAATATAAGATTTCAGGGAAATTATATGACATTTGTTCAATTTACGTCGCTCCTATTTCAGATAGCGAATTGGGCTAAGTGGCATCACAAAGCGCATGAAATGGCGAACAAAATGCACTAGTAAACTTCTAGGCTATGGCGAACAGAGATCAGATTAGATCATTTTATATTTTGGTTAACATAAGAATACTGCGAAATTCTATCCCATTTGTTCAATTTACGTCGCTCCTATTTCAGATAGTTTATTGGGCTTAGCGGCATCTCAAAGCGCATGAAGTGACGAGTGAAATGCACTATTAAACTTCTAGGGTAGGGCGAACAGAGACCCGATTAGATCATTTTACATTAAGGTTAATATGAGAATTCAGGGAAATTCTATCACATTTGTTCAATTTACGTCGCTCCTATTTCAGATAGCGTATTGGGCTACGCGGCATCTCAAAGCGCATGAACTGGCGAACAAAATGCACTATTAAACTTCTAGGGTAGGGCGAACAGAGACCCGATTAGATCATTTTACATTAAGGTTAATATAAGTATTCAGCGAGATTCTATCACATTTGTAAAATTTACGTCGCTCCTATTACAGATAGCTTATTGGGCTTAGCGGCATCTCAAAGCGCATAAAGTGACGAGTGAAATGCACTATTAAACTTCTAGGGTAGGGCAAACAGAGACCCGATTAGATCATTTTATATTATGGTTAATTTAAGAATTCAGCAAAATTCTCTCACATTTGCTCAATTTACGTCGCTCCTATTTCAGATAGCGTACTGGGCTAGGAGGCACCTTAAAGCGCGTGGAAGGGCGAGTAAAATGCACTATTAAACTTCTATGATAGAGCAATCAGAGACCCGATTAGATCATTTTATATTTTGTTTAATATAAGATTTCAGGGAAATTCTATCACATTTGTTCAATTTACGTCGCTCCTATTTCAGATAGCGTATTGGGCTATGCGGCATCTCAAAGCGCATGAAATGGCGAACAAAATGCACTATTAAACTTCTAGGGTAGGGCGAACAGAGACCCGATTAGATCGTTTTACATTAAGGTTAATATAAGTTTTCAGCGAGATTCTATCACACTTGTTCAATTTACGTCGCTTCTATTTCAGACAGCGTACTGGGCTAGGCAGCATCTTAAAGCGCGTGGAATGGCTTGTAAAATGCACTGTTAACCTTCTATGATAGGGCAATCAGAGACCAGATTAGATCATTTTACATTTTGGTTAATATAAGAATTCAGCGAAATTCTATCACATTTGTTCAATTTACGTCGCTCATATTTCAGATAGCGTATTGCACTAAGCGGCATCTCAAAGCGCATGAAATGGCGAGTAAAATGCACTATTAAACTTCTAGGGTAGGGCCAACAGAGACCCGATTAAATCATTTTATATTATAGTTAATTTAAGAATTCAGCGAAATTCTATCACATTTGTTCAATTTACGTCGCTCCTATTTCAGATAGCGTATTGGGCTAAGCGGCATCTCAAAGCGCATGAAATGGCGAGTAAAATGCAATACTAAACTTCTAGGATAAGGCAAACAGAGACCCGATTAGATCATTTTATATTTTGGTTAATATAAGAATTCAGCGCAATTCTATCACATTTGTTCAATTTACGTCGCTCATATTTCAGATAGCGAATTGGGCTAAGCGGCATCTCAAAGCGCATGAAATGGCGAGCAAAATGCACTATTAAACTTCTAGGGTAGGGCAATCAGTGACCCGATTAGATCATTTTATATTATAGTTAATTTAAGAATTCAGCGAAGTTCTATCACATTTGTTCAATTTACGTCGCTCCTATTTCGGATAGCGTATTGGGCTAAGCGGTATCTCAAAGCGCATGAAATGGCGAGTACAATGCAATACTAAACTTCTAGGATAAGGCAAACAGAGACCCGATTAGATCATTTTATATTACGGTTAATATAAGAATTCAGCGTAATTCTATCACATTTGTTCAACTTACGTCGCTCCTAATTTAGATAGCGTACTGGGCTAGGCGGCATCTTAAAGCGCGTGGAATGGCGAGTAAAATGCACTGCTAAACTTCTATGATAGGGCAATCAGAGACCCGATTAGATCATTGTATATTTTGTTTAATATAAGATTTCAGGGAAATTCTATCACATTTGTTCAATTTACGTCGCTCCTATTTCAGATAGCGTATTGGGCTAAGCGGCATCTCAAAGCGCATGAAATGGCCAGCAAAATGCACTATCAAACTTCTAGGATAAGGCAAACAGAGACCCGATTAGATCATTTTATATTACGGTTAATATAAGAATTCAGCGTAATTCTATCACATTTGTTCAACTTACGTCGCTCCTATTTCAGGTAGCGCACTGGGCTAGGCGGCATCTTAAAGCGCGTGGAATGGCGAGTAAAATGCACTATTAAACTTCTAGGATAAGGCAAACAGAGACCCGATTAGATCATTTTATATTACGGTTAATATAAGAATGCGGCGTAATTCTTTCACATTTGTTCAATTTACGTCGCTGCTATTCCAGATAGCTTATTGTGCTTAGCGGCATCTCAAAGCGCATGAAATGACGAGTGAAATGCACTATTAAACTTCTAGGGTAGGGCAAACAGAGACCCGATTAGATCATTTTATATTAAGGTTACTTTAAGAATTCAGCGAAATTCTATCACATTTGTTCAATTTACGTCGCTCCTATTTCAAATAGCGTATTGGGCGAAGCGGCGTCTCAAAGCGCATGAAATGACGAGTGAAATGCACTATTAAACTTCTAGGGTAGGGCAAACAGAGACCCGATTAGATCATTTGATATTATGGTTAATTTAAGAATTCAGCGAAATTCTATCACATTTGTTCAATTTACGTCGCTCCTATTTCAGATAGCGTATTGGGCTAAGCGGCATCTCAAAGCGCATGAAATGGCGAGTAAAATGCACTATTAAACTTCTAGGGTAGGGCGAACAGAGACCCGATTAGATCATTTTACATTAAGGATAATATAAGTATTCAGCGAGATTCTATCACATTTGTTCAATTTACGTCGCTCCTATTTCAGACAGCGTACTGGGCTAGGCGGCATCTTAAAGCGTGTGGAATGGCGAGTAAAATGCACTATTAACCTTCTATGATAGGGCAATCAGAGACCCGATTAGATCATTTTATATTTTGGTTAATATAAGAATTCAGCGAAATTCTATCACATTTGTTCAATTTACGTCGCTCCTATTTCAGATAGCTTATTGTGCTTAGCGGCATCTCAAAGCGCATGAAGTGAGGAGTGAAATGCACTATTAAACTTCTAGGGTAGAGCAAACAGAGACCCGATTATATCATTTTACATTATGGTTAATGTAAGAATTCAGCGAAATTCTATCACATTTGTTCAATTTACGTTGCTCCTATTTCAGATAGCTTATTGGGCTTAGCGGCAACTCAAAGTGCATGAAGTGTCGAGTGAAATGCCCTATTAAACTTCTTGGGTAGGGCAAACAGAGACCCGATTAGATCATTTTATATTTTGGTTAATTTAAGAATTCAGCAAAATTCTATCACATTTGTTCAACTTACGTCGCTCCTATTTCAGATAGCGTACTGTGCTAGGCGGCATCTTAAAGCTCGTGGAATGGCGGGTAAAATGCACTACTAAACTTCTATGATAGGGCAATCAGAGACCCGATTAGCTCATTTTATATTTTGTTTAATATAAGATTTCAGGGAAATTCTATCACATTTGTTCAATTTACGTCGCTCCTATTTCAGATAGCTTATTGGGCTAAGCGGCATGTCAAAGCGCATGAAATGACGGTGAAATGCACTATTAAACCTCTATCCTAGGGCAATCAGAGACCCGATTAGATCATTTTATATTTTGGTTAATATAAGAATTCAGTGAAATTCTATCACATTTGTTCAATTTACGTCGCTCCTATTTCAGATAGCGTATTGGGCAAAGCGGCATCTCAAAGCGTATGAAATGTGCGAATAAAATGCACTATTAAAGTTCTAGGCTAGGGCGAACAGAGACCCGATTAGATCATTTTACATTATGGTTAATAAAAGAATTCAGCGAAATTCTATCACATTTGTTCAACTTACGTCGCTCCTATTTCAGATAGCGTATTGGGCTAAGCGGCATCGCAAAGCGCATGAAATGGCGAGTGAAATGCACCATTAGACTTCTATGGTAGGGCGAACAGAGACCCGATTAGATCATTTTATATTTTGGTTAATATAAGAATTCAGTGAAATTCTATCACATTTGTTCAATTTACGTCGCTCCTATTTCAGATAGCGTATTGGGCTAGGCGGCATCTCAAAGCGCATGAAATGACGAGTGAAATGCACTATTATACTTCTAGGGTAGGGCGAACAGAGACCCGAAGAGATCATTTTACATTAAGGTGAATATAAGAATGCAGCGTAATTCTGTCACATTTGTTCAACTTACGTCGCTCCTATTTCAGATAGCGTATTGGGTTAAGCGTCATCTCAAAGCGCATGAAATGACGAGTGAAATGCACTATTAAACTTCTAGGGTAGGGCGAACAGAGACCCGATTACATCATTTTACATTAAGGTTAATATAAGTATTCAGCGAGATTCTATCACACTTGTTCAATTTACGTCGCTTCTATTTCAGACAGCGTACTGGGCTAGGCGGCATCTTAAAGCGCGTGGAATGGCGAGTAAAATGCACTATTAACCTTCTATGATAGGGCAATCAGAGACCAGATTAGATCATTTTATACTTTGGTTAATATAAGAATTCAGCGAAATTCTATCCCATTTGTTCAATTTACGTGGCTCCTATTTCAGATAGCGTATTGGGCTAGGCGGCATCTTAAAGCGCGTGGAATGGCGAGTAATATGCACCACTAAACTTCTATGATAGGGCAATCAGAGACCCGATTAGATCATTTTATATTTTGGTTAATATAAGAATTCAGCGAAATTCTATCACATTTGTTCAATTTACGTCGCTCCTATTACAGATAACTTATTGTGCTTAGCGGCATGTCAAAGCGCATGAAGTGGCGAGTGAAATGCACTATTAAACTTCTAGGGTAGTGCAAACAGAGACCCGATTAAATCATTTTACATTATGGTTAATGTAAGAATACAGCGTAATTCTATCACATTTGTTCAACTTACGTCGCTCCTATTTCAGATAGCGTACTGGGCTAGGCGGCACCTTAAAGCGCGTGGGATGACGAGTAAAATGCACTACTAAACTTCTATGATAGGGCAATCAGAGACCCGATTAAATCATTTTATATTTTGTTTAATATAAGATTTCACGGAAATTCTATCACATTTGTTCAATTTACGTCGCTCCTATTTCAAATAGCGTATTGGGCGAAGCGGCGTCTCAAAGCGCATGAAATGACGAGTGAAATGCACTATTAAACTTCTAGGGTAGGGCAAACAGAGACCCGATTAGATCATTTGATATTATGGTTAATTTAAGAATTCAGCGAAATTCTATCACATTTGTTCAATTTACGTCGCTCCTATTTCAGATAGCGTATTGGGATAAGCGGCATCTCAAAGCGCATGAAATGGCGAGTAAAATGCACTATTAAACTTCTAGGGTAGGGCGAACAGAGACCCGATTAGATCATTTTACATTAAGGATAATATAAGTATTCAGCGAGATTCTATCACATTTGTTCAATTTACGTCGCTCCTATTTCAGACAGCGTACTGGGCTAGGCGGCATCTTAAAGCGTGTGGAATGGCGAGTAAAATGCACTATTAACCTTCTATGATAGGGCAATCAGAGACCCGATTAGATCATTTTATATTTTGGTTAATATAAGAATTCAGCGAAATTCTATCACATTTGTTCAATTTACGTCGCTCCTATTACAGATAGCTTATTGTGCTTAGCGGCATCTCAAAGCGCATGAAGTGAGGAGTGAAATGCACTATTAAACTTCTAGGGTAGAGCAAACAGAGACCCGATTATATCATTTTACATTATGGTTAATGTAAGAATTCAGCGAAATTCTATCACATTTGTTCAATTTACGTTGCTCCTATTTCAGATAGCTTATTGGGCTTAGCGGCAACTCAAAGTGCATGAAGTGTCGAGTGAAATGCCCTATTAAACTTCTTGGGTAGGGCAAACAGAGACCCGATTAGATCATTTTATATTTTGGTTAATTTAAGAATTCAGCAAAATTCTATCACATTTGTTCAACTTACGTCGCTCCTATTTCAGATAGCGTACTGTGCTAGGCGGCATCTTAAAGCTCGTGGAATGGCGGGTAAAATGCACTACTAAACTTCTATGATAGGGCAATCAGAGACCCGATTAGCTCATTTTATATTTTGTTTAATATAAGATTTCAGGGAAATTCTATCACATTTGTTCAATTTACGTCGCTCCTATTTCAGATAGCTTATTGGGCTAAGCTGCATGTCAAAGCGCATGAAATGACGAGTGAAATGCACTATTAAACCTCTATCCTAGGGCAATCAGAGACCCGATTAGATCATTTTATATTTTGGTTAATATAAGAATTCAGTGAAATTCTATCACATTTGTTCAATTTACGTCGCTCCTATTTCAGATAGCGTATTGGGCAAAGCGGCATCTCAAAGCGTATGAAATGTGCGAATAAAATGCACTATTAAAGTTCTAGGCTAGGGCGAACAGAGACCCGATTAGATCATTTTACATTATGGTTAATAAAAGAATTCAGCGAAATTCTATCACATTTGTTCAACTTACGTCGCTCCTATTTCAGATAGCGTATTGGGCTAAGCGGCATCGCAAAGCGCATGAAATGGCGAGTGAAATGCACCATTAGACTTCTATGGTAGGGCGAACAGAGACCCGATTAGATCATTTTATATTTTGGTTAATATAAGAATTCAGTGAAATTCTATCACATTTGTTCAATTTACGTCGCTCCTATTTCAGATAGCGTATTGGGCTAGGCGGCATCTCAAAGCGCATGAAATGACGAGTGAAATGCACTATTATACTTCTAGGGTAGGGCGAACAGAGACCCGAAGAGATCATTTTACATTAAGGTGAATATAAGAATGCAGCGTAATTCTGTCACATTTGTTCAACTTACGTCGCTCCTATTTCAGATAGCGTATTGGGTTAAGCGTCATCTCAAAGCGCATGAAATGACGAGTGAAATGCACTATTAAACTTCTAGGGTAGGGCGAACAGAGACCCGATTACATCATTTTACATTAAGGTTAATATAAGTATTCAGCGAGATTCTATCACACTTGTTCAATTTACGTCGCTCCTATTTCAGATAGCGTATTGGGCTAGGCGGCATCTTAAAGCGCGTGGAATGGCGAGTAATATGCACCACTAAACTTCTATGATAGGGCAATCAGAGACCCGATTAGATCATTTTATATTTTGGTTAATATAAGAATTCAGCGAAATTCTATCACATTTGTTCAATTTACGTCGCTCCTATTACAGATAACTTATTGTGCTTAGCGGCATGTCAAAGCGCATGAAGTGGCGAGTGAAATGCACTATTAAACTTCTAGGGTAGTGCAAACAGAGACCCGATTAAATCATTTTACATTATGGTTAATGTAAGAATACAGCGTAATTCTATCACATTTGTTCAACTTACGTCGCTCCTATTTCAGATAGCGTACTGGGCTAGGCGGCACCTTAAAGCGCGTGGGATGACGAGTAAAATGCACTACTAAACTTCTATGATAGGGCAATCAGAGACCCGATTAAATCATTTTATATTTTGTTTAATATCAGATTTCACGGAAATTCTATCACATTTGTTCAATTTACGTCGCTCCTATTTCAGATAGCTTATTGGGCTAAGCGGCATGTCAATGCGCATGAAATGACGAGTGAAATGCACTGTAAATCTTCTATGATAGGGCAATCAGAGACCCGATTAGATCATTTTATATTTTGTTTAATATAAGATTTCAGGGAAATTCTATCACATTTGTTCAATTTACGTCGCTCCTATTTCAGATAGCTTATTGGGCTAAGCGGCATCTGAAGGCGCATGAAATGGCGAGTAAAATGCACTATTAAACTTCCATGATAGGGCAATCAGAGACCCGATTAGATCATTTTATATTTTGGTTAGTATAAGAATTCAACGAAATTCTATCACATTTGTTCAATTTACGTCGCTTCTATTACAGATAGCTTATTGGGCTTAGCGGCATCACAAACCGCATGAAATGACGTGTGAAATGCACTATTAAACTTCTAGGGTAGGGCAAACAGAGACCCGATTAGGTTATTTTATATTATGGTTAATTTAAGAATTCAGCGGAATTCTATCACATTTGTTCAATTTACGTCGCTCCTATTACAGATAGCTTATTGGGCTCAGCGGCATCTCAAAGCGCATGAAATGACGAGTGAAATGCACTATTAAACTTCTAGGCTAGGGCGAACAGAGACCCGATTAGATCATTTTACATTAAGGTGAATATAAGAATGCAGCGTAATTCTGTCACATTTGTTCAACTTACGTCGCTCCTATTTCACATAGCGTATTGGGTTAAGCGTCATCTCAAAGCGCATGAAATGACGAGTGAAATGCACTATTAAACTTCTAGGGTAGGGCGAACAGAGACCCGATTAGATCATTTTATATTACGGTTAATTTAAGAATTCAGCCAAATTCTATCACATTTGTTCAATTTACGTCGGTCCTATTTCAGATAGCGTATTGGGCTAAGCGGCATCTCAAAGCGCATGAAATGGCGAGTAAAATGCACTGTTAAACTTCTAGGGTAGGGCAAACAGAGACCCGATTAGATCATATTATATTATGGTTAATTTAAGAATTCAGCCGAATTCTATCACATTTGTTCAATTTACGTCGCTCCTATTTCAGATATCGTATTGGGCTAAGCGGCATCTCAAAGCGCATGAAATGGCGAGTGAAATGCACTATTAGACTTCTATGGTAGGGCGAACAGAGACCCGATTAGATCATTTTACATTAAGGTTAATATAAGAATTCAGGGAAATTCTATCACATTTGATCAATTTACGTGGCTCCTATTCCAGATAGCGTATTGGGCTATGCGGCATCTCAAAGCACATGAAGTGGCGAGTAAAATGCACTATTAAACTTCTAGGGTAGGTCAAGCAGAGACCCGATTAGATCATTTTATATTTTGGTTAATATAAGAATTCAGCGAAATTCTATCACATTTGTTCAATTTACGTCGCTCATATTTCAGATAGCGAACTGGGCTATGTGGCATCTTAAAGCGCGCGGAATGGCGAGTAAAATGCACTATTAAACTTCTATGCTAGGGCAATCAGAGACCCGATTAGATCATTTTATATTTTGGTTAATATAAGAATTCAGTGAAATTCTATCACATTTGTTCAATTTACGTCACTCCTATTTCAGATAGCGTATTGGGCAAAGCGGCATCTCAAAGCGTATGAAATGGCGAATAAAATGCACTATTAAACATGTAGGGTAGGGCAAACAGAGACCCCATTAGATTATTTTACATTATGGTTAATAAAAGAATTCTACGAAATTCTATCACATTTGTTCAATTTACGTCGCTCCTATTCCAGATAGCGTATTGGGCGAAGCGGCATCTCAAAGCGCATGAAATTACGAGTGAAATGCACTATTAAACTTCTAGGGTAAGGCAAACAGGGACCCGATTAGATCATTTTATATTACGGTTAATATAAGAATTCAGCGTAATTCTATCACATTTGTTAAACTTACGTCCCTCCTATTTCAGATAGCGTACTGGGCTAAGCGACATCTTAAAGCGCATGAAATGATGAGTGAAATACACTATTAAACTTCTATGATAGGGCAATCAGAGACCCGATTAGATCATTTTATATTTTGGTTAATTTAAGAATTCAACGAAATTATATCACATTTGTTCAATTTACGTCGCTCCTATTTCAGATAGCGTGTTGGGCTAAGCGGCATCTCAAAGCGCATGAAATGGCGAGTAAAATGCACTATTAAACTTCTAGGGTAAGGCAAACAGGGACCCGATTGGATCATTTTATATTACGGTTAATATAAGAATTCAGCGTAATTCTATCACATTTGTTAAACTTACGTCGCTCCTATTTCAGATAGCGTACTGGGCTAAGCGGCATCTTAAAGCGCATGAAATGATGAGTGAAATGCACTATTAAACTTCTATGATAGGGCAATCAGAGACCCGATTAGATCATTTTATATTTTGGTTAATTTAAGAATTCAACGAAATTCTATCACATTTGTTCAATTTACGTCGCTCCTATTACAGATAGCGTATTCGGCGAAGCGGCATCTCAAAGCGCATGAAATGCCGAGTAAAACGCACTATTAAACATCTAGGGTAGGGCAAACAGAGACCCGATTAGATCATTTTACATTATGGTTAATAAAAGAATTCA
>CAKAJE020001563.1:0-27190 GCA_916610135.2 Macropis europaea
CGAAATTCTATCACATTTGTTCAATTTACGTCGCTCCTATTTCAGATAGCGTACTGGGCTAGGCGGCATCTCAAAGCGCATGAAATGACGAGTAAAATGCTCTATTAAACTTCTAGGGTAGGGCAAACAGAGACCCGATTAGGGCATTTCATATTATGGTTAATTTAATAATTCAGCGAAATTCTATCACATTTGTTCAAGTTACATCGCTCCTATTTCAGATAGCTTATTGGGCTAAGCGGCATCTCAAAGCGCATGAAATGACGAGTAAAATGCACTATTAAACTTCTAGGATAAGGCAAACAGAGACCCGATTAGATCATTTCATATTACGGTTAATATAAGAATTCAGCGTAATTCTATCACATTTGTTCAACATACGTCGTTCCTATTTCAGATAGCATACTGGGCTGGGCGGCATCTTAAAGCGCGTGGAATGGCGAGTAAAATGCACTATTAAACTTCTATGATAGGGCAATCAGAGACCCGATTAGATCATTTTATATTTTGGTTAATATAAGAATCCAGCGAAATTCTATCACATTTGTTCAATTTACGTCGCTCCTATTTCAGGTAGCGTATTGGGCTAAGCGGCATCTCAAAGCGCAAGAAATGGCGAGTAAAATGCACTATCAAACTTCTAGGGTAAGGCAAACAGAGACCCGATTAGATCATTTTATATTACGGTTAATATAAGGATTCAGCGAAATTCTATCACATTTGTTCAATTTACGTCGCTCCTATTTCAGATAGCGTATTGGGCTATGCGGCATCTCAAAGCGCATGAAATGACGAGAGAAATGCACTATTAAACTTCTTGGGTAGGGCGAACAGAGACCCGATTACATCATTTTATATTATGGTTAATATAAGAATTCAGCGAAATTCTATCACATTTGTTCAATTTGCGTCGCTCCTATTTCAGATAGCGTATTGGGCTAAGCGGCATCTCAAAGCGCATGAAATGACGAATAAAATGCACTATGAAGCTTGTACGCTAGGGCGAACAGAGACCCGATCAGATCACTTAACATTATGGTAAATAAAAGAATTCAGCGAAATTCTATCACATTTGTTCAATTTACGTCGCTCCTATTTCAGATAGCGTACTGGGCTAGGCGGCATCTCAAAGCGCATGAAATGACGAGTAAAATGCTCTATTAAACTTCTAGGGTAGGGCAAACAGAGACCCGATTAGGTCATTTCATATTATGGTTAATTTAAGAATTCCGCGAAATTCTATCACATTTGTTCAAGTTACATCGCTCCTATTTCAGATAGCTTATTGGGCTAAGCGGCATCTCAAAGCGCATGAAATGACGAGTAAAATGCACTATTAAACTTCTAGGATAAGGCAAACAGAGACCCGATTAGATCATTTTATATTACGGTTAATATAAGAATGCAGCGTAATTCTGTCACATTTGTTCAAGTTACGTAGCTCCTATTTCAGATAGCGTACTGGGCTAGGCGGCAACTTAAACAGCGTGGAATGGCGAGTAAAATGCACTATTAAACTTCTATGATAGGGCAATCAGAGACCCGATTAGTTCATTTTATATTTTGGTTAATATAAGAATCCAGCGAAATTCTATCACATTTGTTCAATTTACGTCGCTCCTATTTCAGATAGCGTATTGGGCTAAGCGGCATGTCAAAGCGCACGAAAGGGCGAGTAAAATGCACTATTAAACTTCTAGGGTGGGGCAAGCAGAGACCCGATCAGATCATTTTATATTACGGTTAATATAAGAATTCAGCGAAGTTCTATCACATTTGTTCAATTTACGTCGCTCCTATTTCAGATAGCTTATTGGGCTAAGCGGCAACTCAGAGCGCATGAAAGACGAGTGAAATGCACTGTTAAACTTCTAGGGTAGGGCGAACAATGACCCGATTAGATCATTTTACATTAAGGTTAAAATAAGAATTCAGCGAAATTCTATCACATTTGTTCAATTTACGTCGCTCCTATTTCAGATAGCGGACTGGGCTAAGCGGCATCTCAAAGCGCAAGAAATGGCGAGTAAAATGCACTATTAAACTTCTAGGATAAGGCAAACAGAGACCCGATTAGATCATTTTATATTACGGTTAATATAAGAATTCAGCGTAATTCTGTGACATTTGTTCAACTTACGTAGCTCCTATTTCAGATAGCGTACTGGGCTAGGCGGCAACTTAAAGCGCGTGGAATGGCGAGTAAAATGCACTATTAAACTTCTATGATAGGGCAATCAGAGACCCGATTAGATCATTTTATATTTTGGTTAATATAAGATTCCAGCGAAATTCTATCACATTTGTTCAATTTACGTCGCTCCTATTTCAGGTAGCGTATTGGGCTATGCGGCATCTCAAAGCGCATGAAATGGCGAATAAAATGCACTATTAAACTTCTAGGGTATGGCAGACAGAGACCCGATTTGATCATTTTATATTATGGTTAATTTAAGAATTCAACGAAATTCTATCACACTTGTTCAATTTACGTCGTTCCTATTTCAGATAGCGTACTGGGCTAGGCGGCATCTTAAAGCGCGTGGAATTGAGAGTAAAATACTCTATGAAACTTCTATGATAGGGCAATAAGAGACCCGATTAGATCATTTTATATTTTGGTTAATATAAGGATTCAGCGAAATTCTATCACATTTGTTCAATTTACGTCGCTCCTATTTGAGATAGCGTACTGGGCTAGGCGTCATCTTAAAGCGCGTGGAATGGCGAGTAAAATGCACTATTAAACTTCTAGGGTAGGGTGAACAGAGACTCGATTAGATCAGTTCACATTAATGTTAATATGAGAATTCAGCGAAATTCTATCACATTTGTTCAATTTACGTCGCTCCTATTTCAGATAGCTTATTGGGCTAAGCGGCATCTCAAAGCGCATGAAATGTCGAGTGAAATGCACTATTAAACTTCTAGGGTTGGGCGAACAGAGACTCGATTAGATCATTTTATATTATGGTTAATTTAAGAATTCAGCGAAATTCTATCACATTTGTTCAATTTACGTCGCTCCCATTTCAGATAGCGTATTGGGCTACGCGGCATCTCAAAGCGCATGAAATGGCGAGTACAATGCACTATTAAACTTCTAGGGTTCGGCAAACAGAGACCCGGTTAGATCATTTTATATTACGGTTAATATAAGAGTTCAGCGTAATTCTATCACATTTGTTCAACTTACGTCGCTCCTATTTCAGGTAGCGTACTGGGCTAGACGGCATCTTAAAGAGTGTGGAAGGGCGAGTAAAATGCACTACTAAACTTCCATGATAGGGCAATCAGAGACCCGATTAGATCATTTTATATTTTGTTTAATATAAGATTTCAAGGAAATTCTATCACATTTGTTCAATTTACGTCGCTCCTATTTCAGATAGCGTATTGGGCTAAGTGGCATCTCAAAGCGCATGAAATGGCGAGTGAAATGCACTGTCAAACTTCTAGGATAATTCAAACAGAGACCTGGTTAGATCATTTTATATTACGGTTAATATAAGAATTCAGCGTAATTCTATCACATTTGTTCAACTTACGTCGCTCCTATTTCAGATAGCGTACTGGGCTAGGCGGCATCTTAAAGCGCGTGGAATGGCGAGTAAAATGCTCTACTAAACTTCCATGATAGGGCAATCAGAGCCCCAATTAGATCATTTTATATTTTGTTCAATGTAAGATTTCAGGGAAATTCTATCACATTTGTTCAATTTACGTCGCTCCTATTTCAGATAGCGTATTGGGCTAAGCGGCATCTCAAAGCGCATGAAATGGCGAATAAAATGCACCATTAAACTTCTAGGCTAGGGCGAACGGAGACCCGATTAGATCATTTTACATTATGGTCAATATATGTATTCAGCGAAATTCTATCACATTTGTTCAATTTACGTCGCTCATATTTCAGATAGCGTATTGGGCTAAGCGGCACCTCAAAGCGCATGAAATGGCGAGTAAAATGCACTATTAAACTTCTGGGGTAGGGCAATCAGAGACCCGATTAGATCATTTTATATTTTGGTTAATATAAGAAATCAGCGAAATTCTATCACATTTGTTCAATTTACGTCGCTCCTATTTCAGATGGCGTACTGGGCTAGACGGCATCTTAAAGCGCATGAAATGGCGAGTAAAATGCACTATTAAACTTCTATGGTAATGCAAACAGAGACCCGATTAGATCATTTCATATTACGGTTAATATAAGAATTCAGCGTAATTCTATCACATTTGTTCAACATACGTCGCTCCTATTTCAGATAGTGTACTGGGCTAGGCGGCATCTTAAAGCGCGTGGAAGGGCGAGTAAAATGCACTACTAAACTTCTATGATAGGGCAATCAGAGTCCCGTTTAGATCATTTTATATTTTGTTTAATATAAGATTTCCGGGAAATTCTATCACATTTGTTCAATTTGCGTCGCTCCTATTTCAGATAGCGTATTGGGCTAAGCGGCATCTCAAAGCGCATGAAATGACGAATAAAATGCACTATTAACCTTGTACGCTAGGGCGAACAGAGACCCGATTAGATCATTTAACATTATGGTAAATAAAAGAATTCAGCGAAATTCTATCACATTTGTTCAATTTACGTCGCTCCTATTTCAGATAGCGTACTGGGCTAGGCGGCATCTCAAAGCGCATGAAATGACGAGTAAAATGCTCTATTAAACTTCTAGGGTAGGGCAAACAGAGACCCGATTAGGGCATTTCATATTATGGTTAATTTAATAATTCAGCGAAATTCTATCACATTTGTTCAAGTTACATCGCTCCTATTTCAGATAGCTTATTGGGCTAAGCGGCATCTCAAAGCGCATGAAATGACGAGTAAAATGCACTATTAAACTTCTAGGATAAGGCAAACAGAGACCCGATTAGATCATTTTATATTACGTTTAATATAAGAATTCAGTGTAATTCTGTCACATTTGTTCAAGTTACGTAGCTCCTATTTCAGATAGCGTATTGGGCTAAGCGGCATCTCAAAGCGCATGAAATGACGAGTAAAATGCACTATTAAACTTCTAGGATAAGGCAAACAGAGACCCGATTAGATCATTTTATATTACGGTTAATATAAGAATTCAGCGTAATTCTGTGACATTTGTTCAACTTACGTAGCTCCTATTTCAGATAGCGTACTGGGCTAGGCGGCAACTTAAAGCGCGTGGAATGGCGAGTAAAATGCACTATTAAACTTCTATGATAGGGCAATCAGAGACCCGATTAGATCATTTTATATTTTGGTTAATATAAGAATCCAGCGAAATTCTATCACATTTGTTCAATTTACGTCGCTCCTATTTCAGGTAGCGTATTGGGCTATGCGGCATCTCAAAGCGCATGAAATGGCGAATAAAATGCACTATTAAACTTCTAGGGTATGGCAGACAGAGACCCGATTTGATCATTTTATATTATGGTTAATTTAAGAATTCAACGAAATTCTATCACACTTGTTCAATTTACGTCGTTCCTATTTCAGATAGCGTACTGGGCTAGGCGGCATCTTAAAGCGCGTGGAATTGAGAGTAAAATACTCTATGAAACTTCTATGATAGGGCAATAAGAGACCCGATTAGATCATTTTATATTTTGGTTAATATAAGGATTCAGCGAAATTCTATCACATTTGTTCAATTTACGTCGCTCCTATTTGAGATAGCGTACTGGGCTAGGCGTCATCTTAAAGCGCGTGGAATGGCGAGTAAAATGCACTATTAAACTTCTAGGGTAGGGCGAACAGAGACTCGATTAGATCAGTTCACATTAATGTTAATATGAGAATTCAGCGAAATTCTATCACATTTGTTCAATTTACGTCGCTCCTATTTCAGATAGCTTATTGGGCTAAGCGGCATCTCAAAGCGCATGAAATGTCGAGTGAAATGCACTATTAAACTTCTAGGGTAGGGCGAACAGAGACTCGATTAGATCATTTTATATTATGGTTAATTTAAGAATTCAGCGAAATTCTATCACATTTGTTCAATTTACGTCGCTCCCATTTCAGATAGCGTATTGGGCTACGCGGCATCTCAAAGCGCATGAAATGGCGAGTACAATGCACTATTAAACTTCTAGGGTTAGGCAAACAGAGACCCGGTTAGATCATTTTATATTACGGTTAATATAAGAGTTCAGCGTAATTCTATCACATTTGTTCAACTTACGTCGCTCCTATTTCAGGTAGCGTACTGGGCTAGACGGCATCTTAAAGAGTGTGGAAGGGCGAGTAAAATGCACTACTAAACTTCCATGATAGGGCAATCAGAGACCCGATTAGATCATTTTATATTTTGTTTAATATAAGATTTCAAGGAAATTCTATCACATTTGTTCAATTTACGTCGCTCCTATTTCAGATAGCGTATTGGGCTAAGTGGCATCTCAAAGCGCATGAAATGGCGAGTGAAATGCACTGTCAAACTTCTAGGATAATTCAAACAGAGACCTGGTTAGATCATTTTATATTACGGTTAATATAAGAATTCAGCGTAATTCTATCACATTTGTTCAACTTACGTCGCTCCTATTTCAGATAGCGTACTGGGCTAGGCGGCATCTTAAAGCGCGTGGAATGGCGAGTAAAATGCTCTACTAAACTTCCATGATAGGGCAATCAGAGCCCCAATTAGATCATTTTATATTTTGTTCAATATAAGATTTCAGGGAAATTCTATCACATTTGTTCAATTTACGTCGCTCCTATTTCAGATAGCGTATTGGGCTAAGCGGCATCTCAAAGCGCATGAAATGGCGAATAAAATGCACCATTAAACTTCTAGGCTAGGGCGAACGGAGACCCGATTAGATCATTTTACATTATGGTCAATATATGTATTCAGCGAAATTCTATCACATTTGTTCAATTTACGTCGCTCATATTTCAGATAGCGTATTGGGCTAAGCGGCACCTCAAAGCGCATGAAATCGCGAGTAAAATGCACTATTAAACTTCTAGGGTAGGGCAATCAGAGACCCGATTAGATCATTTTATATTTTGGTTAATATAAGAAATCAGCGAAATTCTATCACATTTGTTCAATTTACGTCGCTCCTATTTCAGATGGCGTACTGGGCTAGACGGCATCTTAAAGCGCATGAAATGGCGAGTAAAATGCACTATTAAACTTCTATGGTAATGCAAACAGAGACCCGATTAGATCATTTCATATTACGGTTAATATAAGAATTCAGCGTAATTCTATCACATTTGTTCAACATACGTCGCTCCTATTTCAGATAGTGTACTGGGCTAGGCGGCATCTTAAAGCGCGTGGAAGGGCGAGTAAAATGCACTACTAAACTTCTATGATAGGGCAATCAGAGTCCCGTTTAGATCATTTTATATTTTGTTTAATATAAGATTTCCGGGAAATTCTATCACATTTGTTCAATTTGCGTCGCTCCTATTTCAGATAGCGTATTGGGCTAAGCGGCATCTCAAAGCGCATGAAATGACGAATAAAATGCACTATTAACCTTGTACGCTAGGGCGAACAGAGACCCGATTAGATCATTTAACATTATGGTAAATAAAAGAATTCAGCGAAATTCTATCACATTTGTTCAATTTACGTCGCTCCTATTTCAGATAGCGTACTGGGCTAGGCGGCATCTCAAAGCGCATGAAATGACGAGTAAAATGCTCTATTAAACTTCTAGGGTAGGGCAAACAGAGACCCGATTAGGGCATTTCATATTATGGTTAATTTAATAATTCAGCGAAATTCTATCACATTTGTTCAAGTTACATCGCTCCTATTTCAGATAGCTTATTGGGCTAAGCGGCATCTCAAAGCGCATGAAATGACGAGTAAAATGCACTATTAAACTTCTAGGATAAGGCAAACAGAGACCCGATTAGATCATTTTATATTACGTTTAATATAAGAATTCAGTGTAATTCTGTCACATTTGTTCAAGTTACGTAGCTCCTATTTCAGATAGCGTATTGGGCTAAGCGGCATCTCAAAGCGCATGAAATGGCGACTAAAATGCACTGTTAAACTTCTAGGGTAGGGCAAACAGAGACCCGATTAGATCATTTCATATTATGGTTTATTTAAGAATTCAGCGAAACTCTATCACATTTATTCAATTTATGTCGCTCCTATTTCAGATGGCGTATTGGGCTAAGCGGCATCTCAATGCGCATGAAATGGCGAGTAAAATGCACTATTAAACTTCTAGGATAAGGCAAACGGAGACCCGATTAGATCATTTTATATTACGGTTAATATAAGAATTCAGCGTAATTCTATCACATTTGTTCAATTTACGTCGCTCCTATTTCAGATAGCGTATTGGGCTAAGCGGCATCTCAATGCGCATGAAATGGCGAGTAAAATGCACTATTAAACTTCTAGGATAAGGCAAACGGAGACCCGATCAGATCATTTTATATTACGGTTAATATAAGAATTCAGCGTAATTCTATCACATTTGTTCAATTTACGTCGCTCCTATTTCAGATAGCGCATTGGGCTAAGCGGCATCTCAAAGCGCACGAAAGGGCGAGTAAAATGCACTATTAAACTTCTAGGGTGGGGCAAGCAGAGACCCGATCAGATCATTTTATATTGCGGTTAATATAAGAATTCAGCGAAGTTCTATCACTTGTGTTCAATTTACGTCGCTCCTATTTCAGATAGCTTATTGGGCTAAGCGGCAACTCAGAGCGCATGAAAGACGAGTGAAATGCACTGTTAAACTTCTATGGTAGGGCGAACAAAGACCCGATTAGATCATTTTACATTAAGGTTAAAATAAGAATTCAGCGAAATTCTATCACATTTGTTCAATTTACGTCGCTCCTATTTCAGATAGCGTATTGGGCTAAGCGGCATCTCAAAGCGCATGAAATGACGAGTGAAAGGCACTATTAAACTTCTAGGGTAGGGCAATCAGAGACCCGATTAGATCATTTTATATTTTGGTTAATATAAGAATTCAGCGAAATTCTATCACATTTGTTCAATTTACGTCGCTCCTATTTCAGATAGCGTATTGGGCTAAGCGGCATCTCAAGGCGCATGGAATGGCGAGTGAAAATGCACTATTAAACTTATAGGGTAGGGCGAACAGAGACCCGAATAGATCATTTTATATTACGGTTAATATAAGAATTCAGCGTAATTCTATCACATTTGTTCAACTAACGTCGCTCCTATTTCAGATAGCGTACTGCGCTAGGCGGCATCTTAAAGCGCGTGGAAGGGCGAGTAAAATGCACTACTAAACTTCTATGATAGGGCAATCAGAGTTCCGAATAGATCATTTTATATTCTGTTTACTATAACATTTCAGGGAAATTCTATCACATTTGTTCAATTTACGTCGCTCCAGTTCAGATAGCGTATTGGGCTAAGCGGCATCTCAAAGCGCAGGAAATGGCGAGTAAAATGCACTATTAAGCTTCTAGGGTTGGGCACATAGAGACCCGATTAGATCATTTTATATTATGGTTAATTTAAGAATTCAGCGAAATCCTATCACATTTGTTCATTTTACGTCGCTCCTATGTCAGATAGCGTATTGGGCTAAGCGGCATCTCAAAGCGGTATGAAATGGCGAGTAAAATGCACTATTAAACTTCTAGGGCAGGGCGTACAGAGACCCGATTAGATCATTTTACATTAAGGTTAATATAAGTATTCAGGGAACTTCTATCACATTTGTTCAATTTACGTCGCTCCTATTTCAGATAGCATACTGGGCTAGGCGGCATCTTAAAGCGCGTGGAATGGCGAGTAAAATGCACTATTAATCTTCTATGATAGGGCAATCAGAGACCCGATTAGATCATTTTATATTTTGGTTAATATAAGAATTCAGCGTAATTCTATCACATTTGTTCAATTTACGTCGCTCCTATATCAGATAGCATATTGGGCTAAGCGGCATCTCAAAGCGCATGAAATGGCGTGTAAAATGCACTATTAAACTTCTAGGGTTAGGCAAACAGAGACCCGATTAGATGATTTTATATTACGGTTAATGTAAGAATTCAGCGAAATTCTATCACATTTGTTCAATTTACGTCGCTCCTATTTCTGATAGCGAATTGGGCTAAGCGGCATCTCAAACCGCACGAAAGGGCGAGTAAAATGCACTATTAAACTTCTGGGGTAGGGCAATCAGTGACCCGATTAGATCATTTTACATGAAGGTTAAGATAAGAATTCAGCGAAATTCTATCACATTTGTTCAATTTACGTCGCTCCTATTTCAGATAGCGTATTGGGCTAAGCGGCATCTCAAAGCGCACGAAAGGGCGAGTAAAATGCACTATTAAAGTTCTAGGGTAGGGCAAACAGAGACCCCATTAGATCATTTCATATTTTGGTTAATATAAGAATTCAGCGAAATTCTATCACATTTTTTCAATTTACGTCGCTCCTATTTCAGATAGTGTACTGGGCTAGGCGGCGTCTTAAAGCGCGTGGAAGGGCGAGTAAAATGCACTACTAAACTTCTATGATAGGGCAATCAGAGTCCCGTTTAGATCATTTTATATTTTCTTTAATATAAGATTTCAGGGAAATTCTATCACATTTGTTCAATTTACGTCGCTCCTATTTCAGATAGCTATTGGGCTAAGCGGCATCTCAAAGCGCATGAAATGGCGAGTAAAATGCACTATTAAACTTCTAGGATAAGGCAAACAGAGACCCGATTAGATCATTTTATATTTTGTTCAATATAAGATTTCAGGGAAATTCTATCACATTTGTTCAATTTACGTCGCTCCTATTTCAGATAGCGTATTGGGCTAAGCGGCATCTCAAAGCGCATGAAATGGCGAATAAAATGCACCATTAAACTTCTAGGCTAGGGCGAACGGAGACCCGATTAGATCATTTTACATTATGGTCAATATATGTATTCAGCGAAATTCTATCACATTTGTTCAATTTACGTCGCTCATATTTCAGATAGCGTATTGGGCTAAGCGGCACCTCAAAGCGCATGAAATCGCGAGTAAAATGCACTATTAAACTTCTAGGGTAGGGCAATCAGAGACCCGATTAGATCATTTTATATTTTGGTTAATATAAGAAATCAGCGAAATTCTATCACATTTGTTCAATTTACGTCGCTCCTATTTCAGATGGCGTACTGGGCTAGACGGCATCTTAAAGCGCATGAAATGGCGAGTAAAATGCACTATTAAACTTCTATGGTAATGCAAACAGAGACCCGATTAGATCATTTCATATTACGGTTAATATAAGAATTCAGCGTAATTCTATCACATTTGTTCAACATACGTCGCTCCTATTTCAGATAGTGTACTGGGCTAGGCGGCATCTTAAAGCGCGTGGAAGGGCGAGTAAAATGCACTACTAAACTTCTAGGGTAGGGCAAACAGAGACCCGATTAGATCATTTCATATTATGGTTTATTTAAGAATTCAGCGAAACTCTATCACATTTATTCAATTTATGTCGCTCCTATTTCAGATGGCGTATTGGGCTAAGCGGCATCTCAATGCGCATGAAATGGCGAGTAAAATGCACTATTAAACTTCTAGGATAAGGCAAACGGAGACCCGATTAGATCATTTTATATTACGGTTAATATAAGAATTCAGCGTAATTCTATCACATTTGTTCAATTTACGTCGCTCCTATTTCAGATAGCGTATTGGGCTAAGCGGCATCTCAATGCGCATGAAATGGCGAGTAAAATGCACTATTAAACTTCTAGGATAAGGCAAACGGAGACCCGATCAGATCATTTTATATTACGGTTAATATAAGAATTCAGCGTAATTCTATCACATTTGTTCAATTTACGTCGCTCCTATTTCAGATAGCGCATTGGGCTAAGCGGCATCTCAAAGCGCACGAAAGGGCGAGTAAAATGCACTATTAAACTTCTAGGGTGGGGCAAGCAGAGACCCGATCAGATCATTTTATATTGCGGTTAATATAAGAATTCAGCGAAGTTCTATCACTTGTGTTCAATTTACGTCGCTCCTATTTCAGATAGCTTATTGGGCTAAGCGGCAACTCAGAGCGCATGAAAGACGAGTGAAATGCACTGTTAAACTTCTATGGTAGGGCGAACAAAGACCCGATTAGATCATTTTACATTAAGGTTAAAATAAGAATTCAGCGAAATTCTATCACATTTGTTCAATTTACGTCGCTCCTATTTCAGATAGCGTATTGGGCTAAGCGGCATCTCAAAGCGCATGAAATGACGAGTGAAAGGCACTATTAAACTTCTAGGGTAGGGCAATCAGAGACCCGATTAGATCATTTTATATTTTGGTTAATATAAGAATTCAGCGAAATTCTATCACATTTGTTCAATTTACGTCGCTCCTATTTCAGATAGCGTATTGGGCTTAGCGGCATCTCAAGGCGCATGGAATGGCGAGTGAAATGCACTATTAAACTTATAGGGTAGGGCGAACAGAGACCCGAATAGATCATTTTATATTACGGTTAATATAAGAATTCAGCGTAATTCTATCACATTTGTTCAACTAACGTCGCTCCTATTTCAGATAGCGTACTGCGCTAGGCGGCATCTTAAAGCGCGTGGAAGGGCGAGTAAAATGCACTACTAAACTTCTATGATAGGGCAATCAGAGTTCCGAATAGATCATTTTATATTCTGTTTACTATAACATTTCAGGGAAATTCTATCACATTTGTTCAATTTACGTCGCTCCAGTTCAGATAGCGTATTGGGCTAAGCGGCATCTCAAAGCGCAGGAAATGGCGAGTAAAATGCACTATTAAGCTTCTAGGGTTGGGCACATAGAGACCCGATTAGATCATTTTATATTATGGTTAATTTAAGAATTCAGCGAAATCCTATCACATTTGTTCATTTTACGTCGCTCCTATGTCAGATAGCGTATTGGGCTAAGCGGCATCTCAAAGCGGTATGAAATGGCGAGTAAAATGCGCTATTAAACTTCTAGGGCAGGGCGTACAGAGACCCGATTAGATCATTTTACATTAAGGTTAATATAAGTATTCAGGGAACTTCTATCACATTTGTTCAATTTACGTCGCTCCTATTTCAGATAGCATACTGGGCTAGGCGGCATCTTAAAGCGCGTGGAATGGCGAGTAAAATGCACTATTAATCTTCTATGATAGGGCAATCAGAGACCCGATTAGATCATTTTATATTTTGGTTAATATAAGAATTCAGCGTAATTCTATCACATTTGTTCAATTTACGTCGCTCCTATATCAGATAGCATATTGGGCTAAGCGGCATCTCAAAGCGCATGAAATGGCGTGTAAAATGCACTATTAAACTTCTAGGGTAAGGCAAACAGAGACCCGATTAGATGATTTTATATTACGGTTAATGTAAGAATTCAGCGAAATTCTATCACATTTGTTCAATTTACGTCGCTCCTATTTCTGATAGCGAATTGGGCTAAGCGGCATCTCAAACCGCACGAAAGGGCGAGTAAAATGCACTATTAAACTTCTGGGGTAGGGCAATCAGTGACCCGATTAGATCATTTTACATGAAGGTTAAGATAAGAATTCAGCGAAATTCTATCACATTTGTTCAATTTACGTCGCTCCTATTTCAGATAGCGTATTGGGCTAAGCGGCATCTCAAAGCGCACGAAAGGGCGAGTAAAATGCACTATTAAAGTTCTAGGGTAGGGCAAACAGAGACCCCATTAGATCATTTTATATTTTGGTTAATATAAGAATTCAGCGAAATTCTATCACATTTTTTCAATTTACGTCGCTCCTATTTCAGATAGTGTACTGGGCTAGGCGGCATCTTAAAGCGCGTGGAAGGGCGAGTAAAATGCACTACTAAACTTCTATGATAGGGCAATCAGAGTCCCGTTTAGATCATTTTATATTCTCTTTAATATAAGATTTCAGGGAAATTCTATCACATTTGTTCAATTTACGTCGCTCCTATTTCAGATAGCTATTGGGCTAAGCGGCATCTCAAAGCGCATGAAATGGCGAGTAAAATGCACTATTAAACTTCTAGGATAAGGCAAACAGAGACCCGATTAGATCATTTTATATTACGGTTAACATAAGAATTCAGCGTAATTCTGTGACATTTGTTCAACTTACGTAGCTCCTATTTCAGATAGCGTACTGGGCTAGGCGGCAACTTACAGCGCGTGGAATGTCCAGTAAAATGCACTATTAAACTTCTATGATAGGGCAATCAGAGACCCGATTAGATCATTTTATATTTTGGTTAATATAAGAATTCAGCGTAATTCTATCACATTTGTTCAATTTACGTCGCTCCTATATCAGATAGCATATTGGGCTAAGCCGCATCTCAAAGCGCATGAAATGGCGAGTAAAATGCACTATTAAACTTCTAGGGTAAGGCAAACAGAGACCCGATTAGATCATTTTATATTACGGTTAATATAAGAATTCAGCGAAATTCTATCACATTTGTTCAATTTACGTCGCTCCTATTTCAGATAGCGTATTGGGCTAAGCGGCATCTCAAAGCGCATTAAATGACGAGAGAAATGCACTATTAAACTTCTTGGGTAGGGCGAACAGAGACCCGATTACATCATTTTATATTATGGTTAATTTAAGAATTCAGCAAAATTCTATCACATTTGTTCAATTTACGTCGCTCCTATTTCAGATAGCGTGCTGGGCTACGCGGTATCTTAAAGCGCGTGGAAGGGCGAGTTAAATGCACTACTAAACTTCTATGATAGGGCAATCAGAGTCCCGATTAGATCATTTTATATTACGGTTAATATAAGAATTCAGCGAAATTCTATCACATTTGTTCAATTTACGTCGCTCCTATTTCAGATAGCGTATTGGGCTAAGAGGCACCTCAAAGCGCATGAAATGGCGAGTAAAATGCACTATTAAACTTCTAGAATAAGGCAAACAGAGACCCGATTAGATCATTTTATATTACGGTTAATATAAGAAATCAGCGTAATTCTGTCACATTCGTTCAACTTACGTAGCTCCTATTTCAGATAGCGTACTGGGCTAGGCGGCATCTTAAAGCGCGTGGAATGGCGAGCAAAATGCACTATTAAACTTCTATGATAGGGCAATCAGAGACCCGATTAGATCATTTTATATTTTGGTTAATATAAGAATTCAGCGAAATTCTATCACATTTGTTCAATATACGTCGCTCCAATTTCAGATAGCGTATTGGGCTAAGCGGCATCGCAAAGCGCATGAATTGACGAGTGAAATGCACTATTAAACTTCTTGGGTAGGGCGAACAAAGACCCGATTAGATCATTTTACATTAAGGTTAATATAAGAATTCAGCGAAATTCTATCACATTTGTTCAATTTACATCGCTCCTATTTCAGATAGCGACTTGTGCTAAACGGCATCTCAAAGCGCAAGAAATGGCGAGTAGAATGCACTATTAAACTTCTAGGGTAGGGCAAACGGAGACCCCATTAGATCATTTTATATTATGGTTAATTTAAGAATTCAGCGAAATTCTATCACATTTGTTCAATTAACGTCGCTCCTATTTCAGATAGCGTATTGGGCTAAGCGGCATCTCAAAGCGCATGAAATGGCGAGTAAAATGCACTATTAAACTTCTAGGGTAGGGCAATCAGAGACCCGATTAGATCATTTTATATTTTGGTTAATAAATGAATTCATCGAAATTCTATCACATTTGTTCAATTTACATCGCTCCTATTTCAGATAGCGGACTGGGCTAAGAGGCATCTCAAAGCGCAAGAAATGGCGAGTAAAATGCACTATTAAACTTCTAGGATAAGGCAAACAGAGACCCGATTAGATCATTTTATATTACGGTTAATATAAGAATTCAGCGTAATTCTGTGACATTTGTTCAACTTACGTAGCTCCTATTTCAGATAGCGTGCTGGGCTAGGCGGCAACTTAAAGCGCGTGGAATGGCGAGTAAAATGCACTGTTAAACTTCTATGATAGGGCAATCAGAGACCCGATTAGATCATTTTATATTTTGGTTAATATAAGAATTCAGCGAAATTCTATCACATTTGTTCAATTTACGTCGCTCCTATTTCAGATAGCGTAGTGGGCTAAGCGGCATCTCAAAGCGCATGAAATGGCGAGTAAAATGCACTATTAAACTTCTAGGGTAGGGCAATCAGAGACCCGATTAGATCTTTTTATATTTTGGTTAATATAAGAATTCAGCAAAATTCTATCACATTTGTTCTATTTACGTCGCTCCTATTTCAGATAGCGTATTGGGCTAAGCGGCATCTCAAAGCGCAAGAAATGGCGAGTAAAATGCACTATTAAACTTCTAGGGTAGGGCAAACAGAGACCCCATTAGATCATTTTATATTATGGTTAATTTAAGAATTCAGCGAAATTCTATCACATTTGTTCAATTTACGTTGCTCCTATTTCAGATAGCGTATTGGGCTAAGCGGCATCTCAAAGCGCAAGAAATGGCGAGTAAAATGCACTATTAAACTTCTAGGGTGGGGCACACACAGACCAGTTTAGATCACTTTATATTATGGTTAATTTAAGAATTCAGCGAAATTCTATCTCATTTGTTCAATTTACGTCGATCCTATTGCAGATAGCGTATTGGGCTAAGCGGCATCTCAAAGCGCATGAAATGGCGAGTAAAATGCACTATTAAACTTCTATGGTAATGCAAACAGAGACCCGATTAGATCATTTCATATTACGGTTAATATAAGAATTCAGCGTAATTCTATCACATTTGTTCAACATACGTCGCTCCTATTTCAGATAGTGTACTGGGCTAGGCGGCATCTTAAAGCGCGTGGAAGGGCGAGTAAAATGCACTACTAAACTTCTATGATAGGGCAATCAGAGTCCCGATTAGATCATTTTATATTTTGTTTAATATAAGATTTCCGGGAAATTCTATCACATTTGTTCAATTTACGTCGCTCCTATTTCAGATAGCTATTGGGCTAAGCGGCATCTCAAAGCGCATGAAATGACGAGTAAAATGCACTATTAAACTTCTAGGGTAGGGCAAACAGAGACCCCATTATATCATTTTATATTACGGTTAATATAAGAATTCAGCGAAATTCTATCACATTTGTTCAATTTACGTCGCTCCTATTTCTGATAGCGAATTGGGCTAAGCGGCATCTCAAAGCGCACGAAAGGGCGGGTAAAATGCACTATTAAACTTCTAGGGTAGGGCAATCAGAGACCCGATTAGATCATTTTACATGAAGGTTAAGATAAGAATTCAGCGAAATTCTATCACATTTGTTCAATTTACGTCGCTCCTATTTCAGATAGCGTATTGGGCTAAGCGGCATCTCAAAGCGCACGAAAGGGCGAGTAAAATGCACTATTAAACTTCTAGGGTAGGGCAAACAGAGACCCCATTAGATCATTTTATATTTTGGTTAATATAAGAATTCAGCGTAATTCTATCACATTTGTTCAACATGCGTCGCTCCTATTTCAGATAGTGTACTGGGCTAGGCGGCATCTTAAAGCGCGTGGAAGGGCGAGTAAAATGCACTACTAAACTTCTATGGTAGGGCAATCAGAGTCCCGATTAGATCATTTTATATTTTGTTTAATATAAGAATTCAGCGAAATTCTATCACATTTGTTTAATTTACGTCGCTCCTATTTCAGATAGCGTATTGGGCTAAGCGGCATCTCAAAGCGCATGAAATGGCGAGTAAAATGCACTATTAAACTTCTAGGGTAGGGCAATCATAGACCCGATTAGATCATTTTACATGAAGGTTAAGATAAGAATTCAGCGAAATTCTATCACATTTGTTCAATTTACATCGCTCCTATTTCAAATAGCGTATTGGGCTAAGCGGCATCTCAATGCGCATGAAATGGCGAGTAAAATGCACTATTAAACTTCTAGGATAAGGCAAACGGAGACACGATTAGACCATTTTATATTACGGTTAATATAAGAATTAAGCGAAATTCTATCACATTTGTTCAATTTACGTCGCTCCTATTTCAGATAGCGTACTCGGATAGGCGGCATCTTAAAGCGCGTGGAATGGTGAGTAAAATGCACTATTAAACTTGTAAGGTAGGGCAATCAGAGACCCGATTAGGTCATTTTATATTATGGTTAATATAATAATTCAGCGAAATTCTATCACATTTGTTTAATTTACGTCGCTCCTATTTCAGATAGCGTATTGGGCTAAGCGGCATCTCAAAGCGCATGAAATGGCGAGTAAAATGCACTATTAAACTTCTAGGGTAGGGCAATCAGAGACCCGATTAGATCATTTTATATTTTGGTTAATATAAGAATCCATCGAAATTCTATCACATTTGTTCAATTTACATCGCTCCTATTTCAGATAGCGTATTGGGCTAAGCGGCATCTCAAAGCGCAAGAAATGGCGAGTAAAATGCACTATTAAGCTTCTAGGGTTGGGCACATAGAGACCCGATTAGATCATTTTATATTATGGTTAATTTAAGAATTCAGCGAAATCCTATCACATTTGTTCATTTTACGTCGCTCCTATTTCAGATAGCGTATTGGGCTAAGCGGCATCTCAAAGCGCACGAAAGGGCGAGTAAAATGCACAATTAAACTTCTAGGGTGGGGCAAGCAGAGACCCGATGAGATCATTTTATATTACGGTTAATATAAGAATTCAGCGTAATTCTATCACATTTGTTCAACTTACGTCGCTCCTATTTCAGATAGCGTATTGGGCTAAGCGGCATCTTAAAGCGCGTGGAAGGGCGAGTAAAATGCACTACTAAACGTCTATGATAGGGCAATCAGAGTCCCGTTTAGATCATTTTATATTTTCTTTAATATAAGATTTCAGGGAAATTCTATCACATTTGTTCAATTTACGTCGCTCCTATTTCAGATAGCTATTGGGCTAAGCGGCATCTCAAAGCGCATGAAATGACGAGAGAAATGCACTATTAAACTTCTTGGGTAGGGCGAACAGAGACCCGATTACATCATTTTATATTATGGTCAATTTAAGAATTCAGCGAAATTCTATCACATTTGTTCAATTTGCGTCGCTCCTATTTCAGATAGCGTATTGGGCTAAGCTGCATCTCAAAGCGCACGAAAGGGCGAGTAAAATGCACAATTAAACTTCTAGGGTGGGGCAAGCAGAGACCCGATGAGATCATTTTATATTACGGTTAATATAAGAATTCAGCGAAATTCTATCACATTTGTTTAATTTACGTCGCTCCTATTTCAGATAGCGTATTGGGCTAAGCGGCATCTCAAAGCGCAAGAAATGGCGAGTAAAATGCACTATTAAGCTTCTAGGGTTGGGCACATAGAGACCCGATTACATCATTTTATATTATGGTTAATTTAAGAATTCAGCGAAATCCTTTCACAATTGTTCATTTTACGTCGCTCCTATTTCAGATAGCGTATTGGGCTAAGCGGCATCTCAAAGCGCAATAAATGGCGAGTAAAATGCACTATTAAACTTCTAGGGTAGGGCAAACAGAGACCCCATTAGATCATTTTATATTTTGGTTAATATAAGAATTCAGCGAAATTCTATCACATTTTTTCAATTTACGTCGCTCCTATTTCAGATAGCGTATTGGGCTAAGCGGCATCTCAAAGCGCAATAAATGGCGAGTAAAATGCACTATTAAACTTCTAGGGTAGGGCAAACAGAGACCCCATTAGATCATTTTATATTTTGGTTAATATAAGAATTCAGCGAAATTCTATCACATTTTTTCAATTTACGTCGCTCCTATTTCAGATAGCTTATTGGGCTAAGCGGCGTCTCAAAGCGTATTAAATGCCGAGTGAAATGCACTATTGAACTTCTAGGATAAGGCAAACAGAGACCCGATCAGATCATTTTATATTACGGTTAATATAAGAATTCAGCGTAATTCTATCACATTTGTTCAATTTACGTCGCTGATATTTCAGATAGCGTATTGGGCTAAGCGGCATCTCAAAGCGCAAGAAATGGCGAGTAAAATGCACTATTAAACTTCTAGGGTAGGGCAAACAGAGACCCGATAAGATCATTTTATATTATGGTTAATTTAAGAATTCAGCGAAACTCTATCACATTTGTTCAATTTATGTCGCTCCTATTTCAGATGGCGTATTGGGCTAAGCGGCATCTCAATGCGCATGAAATGGCGAGTAAAATACACTATTAAACTTCTAGGATAAGGCAAACGGAGACCCGATTAGATCATTTTATATTACGGTTAATATAAGAATTCAGCGTAATTCTATCACATTTGTTCAACTTACGTCGCTCCTATTTCAGATAGCATACTGGGCTAGGCGGCATCTTAAAGCGCGTGGAATGGCGAGTAAAATGCACTATTAAACTTCTATGATAGGGCTATCAGAGACCCGATTAGATCATTTCATATTTTGGTTAATATAAGAATTCAGCGAAATTCTATCACATTTGTTCAATTTACATCGCTCCTATTTCAGATAGCGACTTGTGCTAAGCGTCATCTCAAAGCGCAAGAAATGGCGAGTAAAATGCACTATTAAACTTCTAGGATAAGGCAAACAGAAACCCGATTAGATCATTTTATATTACGGTTAATATAAGAATTCAGCGTAATTCTGTGACATTTGTTCAACTTACGTAGCTCCTATTTCAGATAGCGTACTGGGCTAGGCGGCAACTTAAAGCGCGTGGAATGGCGACTAAAATGCACTATTAAACTTTTATGATAGGGCAATCAGAGACCCGATTATATCATTTTATATTTTGGTAAATATAAGAATCCAGCGAAATTCTATCACATTTGTTCAATTTACGTCGCTCCTATTTCAGATAGCGTATTGGGCTAAGCGGCATCTCAAAGCGCACGAAAGGGCGAGTAAAATGCACTACTAAACTTCTATGATAGGGCAATCAGAGTTCCGAATAGATCATTTTATATTTTGTTTACTATAACATTTCAGGGAAATTCTATCACATTTGTTCAATTTGCGTCGCTCCTATTTCAGATAGCGTATTGGGCTAAGCTGCATCTCAAAGCGCACGAAAGGGCGAGTAAAATGCACTATTAAACTTCTAGGGTGGGGCAAGCAGAGACCCGATGAGATCATTTTATATTACGGTTAATATAAGAATTCAGCGAAATTCTATCACGTTTGTTCAATTTACGTCGCTACTATTTCAGATAGCGTATTGGGCTAAGCGGCATCTCAAAGCGCATGAAATGACGAGTAAAATGCTCTATTAAACTTCTAGGGTAGGGCAAACAGAGACCCGATTAGATCATTTCATATTATGGTTTATTTAAGAATTCAGAAAAATTCTATCACATTTGTTCAATTTACGTCGCTCCTATTTCAGATAGCTTATTGGGCTAAGCGGCGTCTCAAAGCGCATTAAATGACGAGTGAAATGCACTATTGAACTTCTAGGATAAGGCAAAGAGAGACCCGATCAGATCATTTTATATTACGGTTAATATAAGAATTCAGCGTAATTCTATCACATTTGTTCAACTTACGTCGCTGATATTTCAGATAGCGTATTGGGCTAAGCGGCATCTCAAAGCGCAAGAAATGGCGAGTAAAATGCACTATTAAACTTCTAGGGTAGGGCAAACAGAGACCCGATAAGATCATTTTATATTATGGTTAATTTAAGAATTCAGCGAAACTCTATCACATTTGTTCAATTTATGTCGCTCCTATTTCAGATGGCGTATTGGGCTAAGCGGCATCTCAATGCGCATGAAATGGCGAGTAAAATGCACTATTAAACTTCTAGGGCAGGGCGAACAGAGACCCGATTAGATCATTTTACATTAAGGTTAATATAAGTATTCAGGGAACTTCTATCACATTTGTTCAATTTACGTCGCTCCTATTTCAGATAGCGTACTGGGCTAGGCGGCATCTTAAAGCGCGTGGAATGACGAGTAAAATGCACTATTAAACTTCTATGATAGGGCAATCAGAGACACGATTAGATCATCTTATATTTTGGTTAATATAAGAATTCAGCGAAATTCTATCACATTTGTTCAATTTACGTCGTTCCTATTTCAGATAGCGTACTGGGCTAAGCGGCATCGCAAAGCGCATGAATTGACGAGTGAAATGCACTATTAAACTTCTTGGGTAGGGCGAACAAAGACCCGATTAGATCATTTTACATTAAGTTTAATATAAGAATTCAGCGAAATTCTATCACATTTGTTCAATTTATGTCGCTCCTATATCAGATAGCATATTGGGCTAAGCGGCATCTCAAAGCGCACGAAAGGGCGAGTAAAATGCACTATTAAACTTCTAGGGTAGGGCAATCAGAGACCCGATTAGATCATTTTACATGAAGGTTAAGATAAGAATTCAGCGAAATTCTATCACATTTGTTCAATTTACGTCGCTCCTATTTCAGATAGCGTATTGGGCTAAGCGGCATCTCAAAGCGCACGAAAGGGCGAGTAGAATGCACTATTAAACTTCAAGGGTAGGGCAAACAGAGACCCCATTAGATCATTTTATATTATGGTTAATTTAAGAATTCAGCGAAATTCTATCACATTTGTTCAATTAACGTCGCTCCTATTTCAGATAGCGTATTGGGCTAAGCGGCATCTCAAAGCGCATGAAATGGCGAGTAAAATGCACTATTAAACTTCTAGGGTAGGGCAATCAGAGACCCGATTAGATCATTTTATATTTTGGTTAATAAATGAATTCATCGAAATTCTATCACATTTGTTCAATTTACATCGCTCCTATTTCAGATAGCGGACTGGGCTAAGCGGCATCTCAAAGCGCAAGAAATGGCGAGTAAAATGCACTATTAAACTTCTAGGATAAGGCAAACAGAGACCCGATTAGATCATTTTATATTACGGTTAATATAAGAATGCAGCGTAATTCTGTGACATTTGTTCAACTTACGTAGCTCCTATTTCAGATAGAGTGCTGGGCTAGGCGGCAACTTAAAGCGCGTGGAATGGCGAGTAAAATGCACTGTTAAACTTCTATGATAGGGCAATCAGAGACCCGATTAGATCATTTTATATTTTGGTTAATATAAGAATTCAGCGAAATTCTATCACATTTGTTCAATTTACGTCGCTCCTATTTCAGATAGCTTATTGGACTAAGCGGCATCGCAAAGCGCATGAATTGACGAGTAAAATGCACTATTAAACTTCTAGGATAAAGCAAACAGAGACCCGATTAGATCATTTTATATTACGGTTAATATAAGAATTCAGCGTAATTCTGTGACATTTGTTCAACTTACGTAGCTCCTATTTCAGATAGCGTACTGGGCTAGGCGGCAACTTAAAGCGCGTGGAATGGTGAGTAAAATGCACTATTAAACTTCTAGGGTAGGGCAATCAGAGACCCGATTAGATCATTTTATATTATGGTTAATATAAGAATTCAGCGAAGTTCTATCACATTTGTTTAATTTACGTCGCTCCTATTTCAGATAGCGTATTGGGCTAAGCGGCATCTCAAAGCGCATGAAATGGCGAGTAAAATGCACTATTAAACTTCTAGGGTAGGGCAATCAGAGACCCGATTAGATCATTTTATATTTTGGTTAATATAAGAATTCAGCGAAATTCTATCACATTTGTTCAATTTACGTCGCTCCTATTTCAGATAGCGTATTGGGCTAAGCGGCATATCAAAGCGCATGAAATGGCGAGTAAAATGCACTATTAAACTTCTAGGGTAGGGCAATCAGAGACCCGATTAGATCATTTTATATTTTGGTTAATATAAGAATTCAGCGAAATTCTATCACATTTGTTCAATTTACGTCGCTCCTATTTCAGATAGCGTATTGGGCTAAGCGGCATCTCAAAGCGCATGAAATGGCGAGTAAAATGCACTATTAAACTTCTAGGATAAGGCAAACAGAGACCCGATTAGATCATTTTATATTACGGTTAAGATAAGAATTCAGCGTAATTCTGTGACATTTGTTCAACTTACGTAGCTCCTATTTCAGATAGCGTACTGGGCTAGGCGGCAACTTAAAGCGCGTGGAATGGCGAGTAAAATGCACTATTAAACTTCTATGATAGGGCAATCAGAGGCCCGATTAGATCATTTTATATTTTGGTTAATATAAGAATCCAGCGAAATTCTATCACATTTGTTCAATTTACGTCGCTCCTATTTCAGGTAGCGTATTGGGCTAAGCGGCATCTCACAGCGCACGAAAGGGCGAGTAAAATGCACTATTAAACTTCTCTAGGGTGGGGCAAGCAGAGACCCGTTGAGATCATTTTATATAACGGTTAATATAAGAATTCAGCGAAGTTCTATCACATTTGTTTAATTTACGTCGCTCCTATTTCAGATAGCGCATTGGGCTGAGCGGCATCTCAAAGCGCATGGAATGGCGAGTGAAATGCACTATTAAACTTCTAGGGTAGGGCGAACAGAGACCCGAATAGATCATTTTATATTACGGTTAATATAAGAATTCAGCGTAATTCTATCACATTTGTTCAACTAACGTCGCTCCTATTTCAGATAGCGTACTGCGCTAGGCGGCATCTTAAAGCGCGTGGAACGGCGAGTAAAATGCACTACTAAACTTCTATGATAGGGCAATCAGAGTTCCGAATAGATCATTTTATATTTTGTTTACTATAACATTTCAGGGAAATTCTATCACATTCGTTCAATTTACGTCGCTCCTATTTCAGATAGCGTATTGGGCTAAGCGGCATCTCAAAGCGCAAGAAATGGCGAGTAAAATGCACTATTAAGCTTCTAGGGTTGGGCACATAGAGACCCGATTAGATCATTTTATATTATGGTTAATTTAAGAATTCAGCGAAATCCTATCACATTTGTTCATTTTACGTCGCTCCTATTTCAGATAGCGTATTGGGCTAAGCGGCATCTCAAAGCGCATGAAATGGAGAGTAAAATGCACTATTAAACTTCTAGGGCATGGCGAACAGAGACCCGATTAGATCATTTTACATTAAGGTTAATATAAGTATTCAGGGAACTTCTATCACATTTGTTCAATTTACGTCGCTCCTATTTCAGACAGCTTATTGGGCTAAGCGGCATCTCAAAGCGCATGAAATGACGAGTAAAATGCACTATTAAACTTCTAGGGTAGGGCAATCAGAGACCCGATTAGATCATTTTATATTATGGTTAATTTAAGAATTCAGCAAAATTCTATCACATTTGTTCAATTTACGTCGTTCCTATTTCAGATAGCATACTGGGCTAGGCGGCATCTTAAAGCGCGTGGAATGGCGAGTAAAATGCACTATTAATCTTCTATGATAGGGCAATCAGAGACCCCATTAGATCATTTTATATTTTGGTTAATATAAGAATTCAGCGTAATTCTATCACATTTGTTCAATTTACGTCGCTCCTATATCAGATAGCATATTGGGCTAAGCGGCATCTCAAAGCGCATGAAATGGCGAGTAAAATGCACTATTAAACTTCTTGGGTAGGGCGAACAGAGACATGATTACATCATTTTATATTATGGTTAATTTAAGAATTCAGCAAAATTCTATCACATTTGTTCAATTTACGTCGCTCCTATTTCAGATAGCGTACTGGGCTACGCGGTATCTTAAAGCGCGTGGTATGGCGAGTAAAATGCACCATTAAACTTCTAGGATAAGGTAAACGGAGACCCGATTAGACCATTTTATATTACGGTTAATATAAGAATTCAGCGTTATTCTATCACATTTGTTCAACTTACGTCGCTCCTATTTCAGAAAGCGTACTCGGATAGGCGGCATCTTAAAGCGCGTGGAATGGCGAGTAAAATGCGCTATTAAACTTCTCGGGTAATGTAAACAGAGACCCGATTAGATCATTTTATATTACGGTTAATATAAGATTTCAGGGAAATTCTATCACATTTGTTCAATTTACGTCGCTCCTATTTCAGATAGCTATTGGGCTAAGCGGCATCTCAAAGCGCATGAAATGACGAGAGAAATGCACTATTAAACTTCTTGGGTAGGGCGAACAGAGACCCGATTACATCATTTTATATTATGGTCAATTTAAGAATTCAGCGAAATTCTATCACATTTGTTCAATTTGCGTCGCTCCTATTTCAGATAGCGTATTGGGCTAAGCTGCATATCAAAGCGCACGAAAGGGCGAGTAAAATGCACTATTAAACTTCTCTAGGGTGGGGCAAGCAGTGACCCGTTGAGATCATTTTATATTACGGTTAATATAAGAATTCAGCGAAATTCTATCACATTTGTTTAATTTACGTCGCTCCTATTTCAGATAGCGTATTGGGCTAAGCGGCATCTCAAAGCGCAAGAAATGGCGAGTAAAATGCACTATTAAACTTCTAGGGTAGGGCAAACAGAGACCCCATTAGATCATTTTATATTTTGGTTAATATAAGAATTCAGCGAAATTCTATCACATTTTTTCAATTTACGTCGCTCCTATTTCAGATAGTGTACTGGGCTAGGCGGCATCTTAAAGCGCGTGGAAGGGCGAGTAAAATGCACTACTAAACTTCTATGGTAGGGCAATCAGAGTCCCGTTTAGATCATTTTATGTATTGTTTAATATAAGATTTCAGGGAAATTCTATCACATTTGTTCAATTTACGTCGCTCCTATTTCAGATAGCGTATTGGGCTAACCGGCATCTCAAAGCGTATGAAATGACGAGAGAAATGCACTATTAAACTTCTTGGGTAGGGCGAACAGAAACCCGATTATGTCATTTCATATTATGGTTAATTTAAGAATTCAGCGAAATTCTATCACATTTGTTCAATTTACATCGCTCCTATTTCAAATAGCGTATTGGGCTAAGCGGCATCTCCATGCGCATGAAATGGCGAGTAAAATGCACTATTAAACTTCTAGGATAAGGCAAATGGAGACCCGATTAGACCATTTTATATTACGGTTAATATAAGAATTCAGCGTTATTCTATCACATTTGTTCAACTTACGTCGCTCCTATTTCAGATAGCGTACTCGGATAGGCGGCATCTTAAAGCGCGAGGAATGGCGAATAAAATGCACTATTAAACTTCTATGATAGGGCAATCAGAGACCAGATTAGATCATTTTATATTTTGGTTAATATAAGAATTCAGCGAAATTCTATCACATTTGTTTAATTTACGTCGCTCCTATTTCAGATAGCGTACTGGGATAAGCGGCATCTCAAAGCGCATGAAATGGC
>CAKAJE020001564.1:0-218213 GCA_916610135.2 Macropis europaea
TATAAAATGATCTAATCGGGTCTCTGATTGCCCTATTATAGAAGTTTAATAGTGCATTTTACTCGCCATTCCACGCGCTTTAAGATGCCGCCTAGCCCAGTATGCTATCTGAAATAGGAACGACGTAAATTGAACAAATGTGATAGAATTACGCTGAATTCTTATATTAACCGTAATATAAAATGGTCTAATCGGATCTCCGTTTGCCTTATCCTAGAAGTTTATTAGTGCATTTTACTCGTCATTCCATGCGCTTTGAGGTGCCGCTTAGCCCAATACGCTATCTGAAATAGGAGCGATGTAAATTGAACAAATGTGATAGAA
Source organism: Macropis europaea (assembly GCA_916610135.2). NCBI lineage: Eukaryota > Metazoa > Arthropoda > Insecta > Hymenoptera > Melittidae > Macropis > Macropis europaea. The sequence goes on from CAKAJE020001564.1 coordinate 325, forward strand.
TTTTGCTGAATTCTTAAATTAACCATAATATAAAATGATGTAATCGGGTCTCTGTTCGCCCTACCCAAGAAGTTTAATAGTGCATTTCTCTCGTCATTTCATGCGCTTTGAGATGCCGCTTAGCCCAATAGCTATCTGAAATAGGAGCGATGTAAATTGAACAAATGTGATAGAATTTCGATGAATTCATTTATTAACCAAAATATAAAATGATCTAATCGGGTCTCTGATTGCCCTACCCTAGAAGTTTAATAGTGCATTTTACTCGCCATTTCATGCGCTTTGAGATGCCGCTTAGCCCAATACGCTATCTGAAATAGGAGCGACGTAAATTGAACAAATGTGATAGAATTTCGCTGAATTCTTAAATTAACCATAATATAAAATGATCTAATGGGGTCTCTGTTTGCCCTACCCTAGAAGTTTAATAGTGCATTTTACTCGCCATTTCTTGCGCTTTGAGATGCCGCTTAGCACATGTCGCTATCTGAAATAGGGGCGATGTAAATTGAACAAATGTGATAGAATTTCGCTGAATTCTTATATTAACCTTAATGTAAAATGATCTAATCGGGTCTTTGTTCGCCCTACCCAAGAAGTTTAATAGTGCATTTCACTCGTCAATTCATGCGCTTTGCGGTGCCGCTTAGCCCAATAAGCTATCTGAAATTGGAGCGACCTATATTGAACAAATGTGATAGAATTTCGCTGAATTCTTATATTAACCAAAATATACAATGATCTAATCGGGTCTCTGATTGCCCTATCATAGAAGTTTAATAGTGCATTTTACTCGCCATTCCACGCGCTTTAAGATGCCGCCTAGCCCAGTACGCTATCTGAAATAGGAGCTACGTAAGTTGAACGAATGTGACAGAATTACGCTGATTTCTTATATTTACCGTAATATAAAATGATCTAATCGGGTCTCTGTTTGCCTTATCCTAGAAGTTTAATAGTGCATTTTACTCGCCATTTCATGCGCTTTGAGATGCCTCTTAGCCCAATACGCTATCTGAAATAGGAGCGACGTAAATTGAACAAATGTGATAGTATTTCGCTGAATTCTTATATTAACCAAAATATAAAATGATCTAATCCGGTCTCTGTTTGCCCTACCCTAGAAGTTTAATAGTGCATTTTACGAGCCATTTCTTGCGCTTTGAGATGCAGCTTAGCCCAAAACGCTATCTGAAATAGGAGCGACGTAAGTTGAACAAATGTGATAGAATTTCGCTGAATTCTTATATTAACCAAAATATAAAAAATTTTATCGGGTCTCTGATTGCCCTACGCTAGAAGTTTAATAGTGCATTTTACTCGCCATTTCATGCGCTTTGAGATGCCGCTTAGCCCAATACGCTATCTGAAATAGGAGCGACGTAAATTGAACAAATGTGATAGAATTTCGCTGAATTCTTATATTAACCAAAATATAAAATGATCTAATCGGGTCTCTGATTGCCCTACCCTAGAAGTTTAATAGTGCATTTTACTCGCCATTTCATGCGCTTTGAGATGCCGCCTATCCGAGTACACTATCTGAAATAGGAGCGACGTATGTTGAACAAATGTGATAGAATTACGCTGAATTCTTATATTAACCGTAATATAAAATGATCTAATCGGGTCTCTGCTTGCCTTACCCTAGAAGTTTAATAGTGCATTTTACTCGCCATTTCATGCGCTTTGAGATGGCGCTTAGCCCAATGCGCTATCTGAAATAGGAGCGACGTAAATTGAACAAATGTGATAGAATTACGCTGAATCCTTATATTAACCAAAATATAAAATGATCTAATCGGGTCTCTGATTGCCCTATTATAGAAGTTTAATAGTGCATTTTACTCGCCATTCCACGCGCTTTAAGATGCCGCCTAGCCCAGTATGCTATCTGAAATAGGAACGACGTAAATTGAACAAATGTGATAGAATTACGCTGAATTCTTATATTAACCGTAACATAAAATGGTCTAATCGGATCTCCGTTTGCCTTATCCTAGAAGTTTATTAGTGCATTTTACTCGTCATTCCATGCGCTTTGAGGTGCCGCTTAGCCCAATACGCTATCTGAAATAGGAGCGATGTAAATTGAACAAATGTGATAGAATTTCCCTGAAATCTTATATTAAACAAAATATAAAATGATCTAATCGGGTCTCTGATTGCCCTATCATAGAAGATTAGTAGTGCATTTTACTCGCCATTCCACGCGCTTTAAGATGCCGCCTAGCCCAGTACGCTATCTGAAATAGGAGCGACGTAACTTGAACGAATGTGATAGAATTACGCTGCATTCTTATATTAACCGTAATATAAAATGATCTAATCGGGTATCTGTTTGCCTTATCCTAGAAGTTTAATAGTGCATTATACTCGCCATTTCATGCGCTTCGAGATGCCGCTTAGCTCAATACGCTATCTGAAATACGAGCGACGAAGGTTGAACAAATATGATAGAATTTCGCTGAATTATTTTATTAACCAGAATGTAAAATGATCTAATCTGGTCTCTGTTCGCCTTACCATAGAAGTCTTACAGTGCATTTCACTCGCCATTTCATGCGCTTTGAGATGCCGCTTAGCCCAATACGCTATCTGAAATAGGAGCGACCTAAATTGAACGAATGTGATAGAATTTTGCTGAATTCTTAAATTAACCATAGTACAAAATGATCTAATCGGGTCTCTGTTTGCCCTACCCTAGAAGTTTAATAGCGCATTTTGCTCGCCATTTCATGCGCTTTGAGATGCCGCTTAGCCCAATACGCTATCTGAAATAGGAGCGACGTAAATTGAACAAATGTGATAGAATATCGCTGAATTCTTAAATTAACTATAATATAAAATGATCTAATCGGGTCACTGATTGCCCTACCCTAGAAGTTTAATAGTGCATTTTACTCGCCATTTCATGCGCTTTGAGATGCCGCTTAGCCCAATACGCTATCGGAAATATGAGCGACGTAAATTGAACAAATGTGATAGAATTTCGCTGAATTCTTATATTAACAAAAATATAAAATGATCTAATCGGGTCTCTGTTTGCATTATCCTAGAAGTTTAGTATTGCATTTTACTCGCCATTTTATGCGCTTTGAGATGCCGCTTAGCCCAATACGCTATCTGAAATAGGAGCGACGTAAATTGAACAAATGTGATAGAATTTCGCGGAATTCTTATATTAACCATAATATAAAATGATCTAATCGGGTATCTGTTTGCCTTAACCTAGAAGTTTAATAGTGCATTATTCTCGCCATTTCATGCGCTTCGAGATGCCGCTTAACCCAACACGCTATCTGCAATAGGAGCGACGTAAATTGAACAAACGTGATAGAATTTTGCTAAATTCTTAAATTAACCATAGTACAAAATGATCTAATCGGGTCTCTGTTTGCCCTACCCTAGAAGTTTAATAGTGCATTTTGCTCGCCATTTCATGCGCTTTGAGATGCCGCTTAGCCCAATACGCTATCTGAAACAGGAGCCACGTAAATTGAACAAATGTGATAGAATTTCGCTGAATTCTTAAATTAACTATAATATAAAATGATCTAATCAGGTCACTGATTGCCCTATCATTGAAGTTTAATAGTGCATTTTACTCGCCATTCCACGCGCTTTAAGATGCCGGCCAGCCCAGTACGCTATCTGAAATAGGAGCGACGTAATTTGAAGAAATGTGATAGAATTACGCTGAATTCTTATATTAACCGTAATATAAAATGATCTAATCGGGTCTCTGTTTGCCCTACCCTAGAAGTTTAATAGTCCATTTTATTCGCCATTTCATGCGCTTTGAGATGCCGGTTAGCCGAATACGCTAACTGGAATAGGAGCGACGTAAATAGAACAAATGTGATAGGATTTCCCTGAAATCTTATATTAAACAAAATATAAAATGATCTAATCGGGTCTCTGACTGCCCTATCATTGAAGTTTAACAGTGCATTTTACTCGCCATTTCATGCGCTTTGAGATGCCGCTTAGCCCAATACGCTATCTGAAATATGAGCGACACGAATTGAACAAATGTGATAGAATTTCCCTGAAATCTTGTATTAAACAAAATATAAAATGATCTAATCGCGTCTCTGATTGCCCTATCATACAAGTTTAATAGTGCATTTTACTCGCCACTCCACGCGCTTTATGATGCCGCCTAGCCCAGTACGCTATCCGAAATAGGAGCGACGTAAATTGAACAAATGTGATAGAATTTTGCTGAATTCTTAAATTAACCATAATATAAAATGATCTAATCGGGTCTCTGTTTGCCCTACCCTAGAAGTTTAATAGTGCATTTTACTCGCCATTTCATGCGCTTTGAGATGCCGCGTAACCCAATACGCTATCTGAAATAGGAGCAACGAAAGTTGAACAAATGTGATAGAATTTCGCTGAATTATTTTATTAACCAGAATGTAAAATGATCTAATCGGGTCTCTGGTCGCCCTAGCCTAGAAGTTTAATAGTGCATTTTATTCGCCATTTCATGCGCTTTGTGATGCCGCGTAGCCCAATACGCTATCTGAAATAGGAGCGACGTAAATTGAACAAATGTGATAGAATTTCCCTGAATCCTTATATTAACCTTAATGTAAAATGATCGAATCGGGTCTGTGTTCGCCCTACCCTAGAAGTTTAATAGTGCACTTCACTCGTCATTTCATGCGCTTTCAGTTGCCGCTTAGCCCAATACGCTATCTGAAATAGGAGCGACGTAAATTGAACAAATGTGATAGAATTTCCCTGAAATCTTATATTAAACAGAATATAAAATGATCTAATCTGGTCTCTGATTGCCCTATCATAGAAGATTAGTAGTGCATTTTACTCGCCATTCCACGCGCTTTAAGATGCCGCCTAGCCCAGTACGCTATCTGAAATAGGAGCGACGTAACTTGAACAAATGTGATAGAATTACGCTGCATTCTTATATTAACCGTAATATAAAATGATCTAACCGGGTATCTGTTTGCCCTATCCTAGAAGTTTAATAGTGCATTATACTCGCCATTTCATGCGCTCCGAGATGCCGCTTAGATCAATACGCTATCTGAAATAGGAGCGACGAAAGGTGAACAAATGTGATAGAATTTCGCTGAATTATTTTATTAACCAGAATGTAAAATGATCTAATCTGGTCTCTGTTCGCCCTACCATAGAAGTCTTATAGTGCATTTCACTCGCCATTTCATGCGCTTTGAAATGCCGCTTAGCCCAATACGCTATCTGAAATAGGAGCGACCTAAATTGAACGAATGTGATAGAATTTTGCTGAATTCTTAAATTAACCATAATATAAAATGATCAAATCGGGTCTCTGCTTGCCCTACCCTAGAAGTTTAACAGTGCATTTTACTCGTCATTTCATGCGCTTTGAGATGCCGCTTTGCCCAATACGCTATCTGAAATAGGAGCGACGTAAATTGAACGAATGTGATAGAATTTCGCTCAATTCTTAAATTAACCATAATATAAAATGATCTAATCGGGTCTCTGTTTGCCCTACCCTAGAACTTTAATAGTGCATTTTACTCGTCATTTCATGCACTTTGAGATGCCGCTTTGCCCAATACGCTATCTGAAATAGGAGCGACGTAAATTGAACAAATGTGATAGAATTTCACTGAATTCTTATATTAACCAAAATATAAAATGATCTAATCGGGTCTCTGATTGCCCTAGCATAGAAGTTTAATAGTGCATTTTACTCGCCATTCCGAGCGCTTTAAGATGCCGCATCGCCCAATACGCTATCTGAAATAGGAGCGACGTAAATTGAACAAATGGGATAGAATTTCGCTGAATTCTTAGATTAACTATAATATCAAATGATCTCATCGGGTCACTGATTGCCCTACCCTAGAAGTTTAATAGTGCATTTTACTCGCCATTTCATATGCTTTGAGATGCCGCTTAGCCCAATACGCTATCTGAAATATGAGCGACGTAAATTGAACAAATGTGATAGAATTTCGCTGAATTCTTATATTAACCATAATATAAAATGATCTAATCGGGTATCTGTTTGCCTTATCCTAGAAGTTTAATAGTGCATTATTCTCGCCATTTCATGCCATTCGAGATGCCGCTTAGCCCAATAGCTATCTGAAATAGGAGCGACGTAAATTGAACAAATGTGATAGAATTTCCCTGAAATCTTATATTAACCGTAATATAAAATGATCTAATCGGGTCTCTGTTTGCATTACCCTCGAAGTTTAATAGTGCATTTTACTCGCCTTTCCACGCGCTTTAAGATGCCGCCTATCCGAGTACGCTATCTGAAATAGGAGCGACGTAAGTTGAACAAATGTGATAGAATAACGCTGAATTCTTATATTAACCGTAATATAAAATGATCTAATCGGGTCTCCATTTGCCTTATCCTAGAAGTTTAATAATGCATTTTATTCACCATTTCATGCGCATGGAGATGCCGCTTAGCCCAATACGCTATTTGAAATAGGAGCGATGTAAATTGAACAAATGTGATAGAATTTCGCTGAATTCTTAAATTAACCATAATATGAAATGACCTAATCGGGTCTCTGATTGCCCTATTATAGAAGTTTAATAGTGCATTTTACTCGCCATTCCACGCGCTTTAAGATGCCGCCTAGCCCAGTATGCTATCTGAAATAGGAACGACGTAAATTGAACAAATGTGATAGAATTACGCTGGATTCTTATATTAACCGTAATATAAAATGGTCTAATCGGATCTCCGTTTGCCTTATCCTAGAAGTTTATTAGTGCATTTTACTCGTCATTCCATGCGCTTTGAGGTGCCGCTTAGCCCAATACGCTATCTGAAATAGGAGCGATGTAAATTGAACAAATGTGATAGAATTTCCCTGAAATCTTATATTAAACAAAATATAAAATGATCTAATCGGGTCTCTGATTGCCCTAGCCTAGAAGTTTAATAGTGCATTTTATTCGCCATTGCATGCGCTTTGTGATGCCGCGTAGCCCAATACGCTATCTGAAATAGGAGCAACGAAAGTTGAACAAATGTGATAGAATTTCGATGAATTCATTTATTAACCAGAATGTAAAATGATCTAATCGGGTCTCTGTTCGCCCTAGCCTAGAAGTTTAATAGTGCATTGTATTCGCCATTTCATGCGCTTTGTGATGACGCGTAGCCCAATACGCTATCTGAAATAGGAGCTACGTAAATTGAACAAATGTGATAGAATTTCCCTGAATTCTTATATTAACCTTAATGTAAAATGATCTAATCGGGTCTCTGTTCGCCCTACCCTAGAAGTTTAATAGTGCATTTCACTCGCCATTTCATGCGCTTTCAGTTGCCGCTTATCCCAATACGCTATCTGAAATAGGAGCGACGTAAATTGAACAAATGTGATAGAATTTCCCTGAAATCTTATATTAAACAAAATATAAAATGATCTAATCGGGTCTCTGATTGCCCTATCATACAAGTTTAATAGTGCATTTTACTCGCCACTCCACGCGCTTTAGGATGCCGCCTAGCCCAGTACGCTATCCGAAATAGGAGCGACGTAAATTGAACAAATGTGATAGAATTTTGCTGAATTCTTAAATTAACCATAATATAAAATGATCTAATCGGGTCTCTGTTTGCCCTACCCTAGAAGTTTAATAGTGCATTTTACTCGCCATTTCATGCGCTTTGAGATGCCGCTTAACCTAATACGCTATCTGAAATAGGAGCAACGAAAGTTGAACAAATGTGATAGAATTTCGCTGAATTATTTTATTAACCAGAATGTAAAATGATCTAATCGGTTCTCTGTTCGCCCTAGCCTAGAAGTTTAATAGTGCATTTTATTCGCCATTTCATGCGCTTTGTGATGCCGCGTAGCCCAATACGCTATCTGAAATAGGAGCGACGTAAATTGAACAAATGTGATAGAATTTCCCTGAATTCTTATATTAACCTTAATGTAAAATGATCTAATCGGGTCTCTGTTCGCCCTACCCTAGAAGTTTAATAGTGCATTTCACTCGCCATTTCATGCGCTTTCAGTTGCCGCTTAGCCCAATACGCTATCTGAAATAGGAGCGACGTAAATTGAACAAATGTGATAGAATTTCCCTGAAATCTTATATTAAACAAAATATAAAATGATCTAATCGGGTCTCTGATTGCCCTATCATAGAAGATTAGTAGTGCATTTTACTCGCCATTCCACGCGCTTTAAGATGCCGGCCAGCCCAGTACGCTATCTGAAATAGGAGCGACGTAATTTGAAGAAATGTGATAGAATTACGCTGAATTCTTATATTAACCGTAATATAAAATGATCTAATCGGGTCTCTGTTTGCCCTACCCTAGAAGTTTAATAGTCCATTTTATTCGCCATTTCATGCGCTTTGAGATGCCGGTTAGCCGAATAGGCTAACTGAAATAGGAGCGACGTAAATAGAACAAATGTGATAGGATTTCCCTGAAATCTTATATTAAACAAAATATAAAATGATCTAATCGGGTCTCTGACTGCCCTATCATTGAAGTTTAACAGTGCATTTTACTCGCCATTTCATGCGCTTTGAGATGCCGCTTAGCCCAATACGCTATCTGAAATATGAGCGACACGAATTGAACAAATGTGATAGAATTTCCCTGAAATCTTGTATTAAACAAAATATAAAATGATCTAATCGCGTCTCTGATTGCCCTATCATACAAGTTTAATAGTGCATTTTACTCGCCACTCCACGCGCTTTAGGATGCCGCCTAACCCAGTACGCTATCCGAAATAGGAGCGACGTAAATTGAACAATTGTGATAGAATTTTGCTGAATTCTTAAATTAACCATAATATAAAATGATCTAATCGGGTCTCTGTTTGCCCTACCCTAGAAGTTTAATAGTGCATTTTACTCGCCATTTCATGCGCTTTGAGATGCCGCTTAACCCAATACGCTATCTGAAATAGGAGCAACGAAAGTTGAACAAATGTGATAGAATTTCGCTGAATTATTTTATTAACCAGAATGTAAAATGATCTAATCGGGTCTCTGGTCGCCCTACCCTAGAAGTTTAATAGTGCATTTCACTCGTCATTTCATGCGCTTTCAGTTGCCGCTTAGCCCAATAAGCTATCTGAAATAGGAGCGACGTAAATTGAACAAATGTGATAGAATTTCCCTGAAATCTTATATTAAACAGAATATAAAATGATCTAATCTGGTCTCTGATTGCCCTATCATAGAAGATTAGTAGTGCATTTTACTCGCCATTCCACGCGGTTAAGATGCCGCCTAGCCCAGTACGCTATCTGAAATAGGAGCGACGTAACTTGAACAAATGTGATAGAATTACGCTGCATTCTTATATTAACCGTAATATAAAATGATCTAACCGGGTATCTGTTTGCCCTATCCTAGAAGTTTAATAGTGCATTATACTCGCCATTTCATGCGCTTCGAGATGCCGCTTAGATCAATACGCTATCTGAAATAGGAGCGACGAAAGTTGAACAAATGTGATAGAATTTCGCTGAATTATTTTATTAACCAAAATGTAAAATGATCTAATCTGGTCTCTGTTCGCCCTACCATAGAAGTCTTATAGTGCATTTCACTCGCCATTTCATGCGCTTTGAGATGCCGCTTAGCCCAATACGCTATCTGAAATAGGAGCGACCTAAATTGAACGAATGTGATAGAATTTTGCTGAATTCTTAAATTAACCATAATATAAAATGATCAAATCGGGTCTCTGCTTGCCCTACCCTAGAAGTTTAACAGTGCATTTTACTCGTCATTTCATGCGCTTTGAGATGCCGCTTTGCCCAATACGCTATCTGAAATAGGAGCGACGTAAATTGAACGAATGTGATAGAATTTCGCTCAATTCTTAAATTAACCATAATATAAAATGATCTAATCGGGTCTCTGTTTGCCCTACCCTAGAACTTTAATAGTGCATTTTACTCGTCATTTCATGCGCTTTGAGATGCCGCTTTGCCCAATACGCTATCTGATATAGGAGCGACGTAAATTGAACAAATGTGATAGAATTTCACTGAATTCTTATATTACCCAAAATATAAAATGATCTAATCGGGTCTCTGATTGCCCTAGCATAGAAGTTTAATAGTGCATTTTACGCGCCATTCCGAGCGCTTTAAGATGCCGCATAGCCCAATACGCTATCTGAAATAGGAGCGACGTAAATTGAACAAATGTGATAGAATTTCGCTGAATTCTTAAATTAACTATAATATAAAATGATCTAATCAGGTCACTGATTGCCCTATCATAGAAGTTTAATAGTGCATTTTACTCGCCATTCCACGCGCTTTAAGATGCCGGCCAGCCCAGTACGCTATCTGAAATAGGAGCGACGTAATTTGAAGAAATGTGATAGAATTACGCTGAATTCTTATATTAACCGTAATATAAAATGATCTAATCGGGTCTCTGTTTGCCCTACCCTAGAAGTTTAATAGTCCATTTTATTCGCCATTTCATGCGCTTTGAGATGCCGGTTAGCCGAATACGCTAACTGAAATAGGAGCGACGTAAATAGAACAAATGTGGTAGGATTTCCCTGAAATCTTATATTAAACAAAATATAAAATGATCTAATCGGGTCTCTGACTGCCCTATCATTGAAGTTTAACAGTGCATTTTACTCGCCATTCCACGCGCTTTAAGATGCCGCCTAGCCCAGTACGCTATCTGAAATAGGAGCGACGTAAATTCAACAAATGTGATAGAATTTTGCTGAATTCTTAAATTAACCATAATATAAAATGATCTAATCGGGTCTCTGTTTGCCCTACCCTAGAAGTTTAATAGTGCATTTTACTCGCCATTTCATGCGCTTTGAGATGCCGCTTAACCTAATACGCTATCTGAAATAGGAGCAACGAAAGTTGAACAAATGTGTTAGAATTTCGCTGAATTATTTTATTAACCAGAATGTAAAATGATCTAATCGGTTCTCTGTTCGCCCTAGCCTAGAAGTTTAATAGTGCATTTTATTCGCCATTTCATGCGCTTTGTGATGCCGCGTAGCCCAATACGCTATCTGAAATAGGAGCGACGTAAATTGAACAAATGTGATAGAATTTCCCTGAATTCTTATATTAACCTTAATGTAAAATGATCTAATCGGGTCTCTGTTCGCCCTACCCTGGAAGTTTAATAGTGCATTTCACTCGCCATTTCATGCGCTTTCAGTTGCCGCTTAGCCCAATACGCTATCTGAAATAGGAGCGACGTAAATTGAACAAATGTGATAGAATTTCCCTGAAATCTTATATTAAACAAAATATAAAATGATCTAATCGGGTCTCTGATTGCCCTATCATAGAAGATTAGTAGTGCATTTTACTCGCCATTCCACGCGCTTTAAGATGCCGGCCAGCCCAGTACGCTATCTGAAATAGGAGCGACGTAATTTGAAGAAATGTGATAGAATTACGCTGAATTCTTATATTAACCGTAATATAAAATGATCTAATCGGGTCTCTGTTTGCCCTACCCTAGAAGTTTAATAGTCCATTTTATTCGCCATTTCATGCGCTTTGAGATGCCGCTTAGATCAATACGCTATCTGAAATAGGAGCGACGAAAGTTGAACAAATGTGATAGAATTTCGCTGAATTATTTTATTAACCAAAATGTAAAATGATCTAATCTGGTCTCTGTTCGCCCTACCATAGAAGTCTTATAGTGCATTTCACTCGCCATTTCATGCGCTTTGAGATGCCGCTTAGCCCAATACGCTATCTGAAATAGGAGCGACCTAAATTGAACGAATGTGATAGAATTTTGCTGAATTCTTAAATTAACCATAATATAAAATGATCAAATCGGGTCTCTGCTTGCCCTACCCTAGAAGTTTAACAGTGCATTTTACTCGTCATTTCATGCGCTTTGAGATGCCGCTTTGCCCAATACGCTATCTGAAATAGGAGCGACGTAAATTGAACGAATGTGATAGAATTTCGCTCAATTCTTAAATTAACCATAATATAAAATGATCTAATCGGGTCTCTGTTTGCCCTACCCTAGAACTTTAATAGTGCATTTTACTCGTCATTTCATGCGCTTTGAGATGCCGCTTTGCCCAATACGCTATCTGATATAGGAGCGACGTAAATTGAACAAATGTGATAGAATTTCACTGAATTCTTATATTACCCAAAATATAAATGATCTAATCGGGTCTCTGATTGCCCTAGCATAGAAGTTTAATAGTGCATTTTACGCGCCATTCCGAGCGCTTTAAGATGCCGCATAGCCCAATACGTTATCTGAAATAGGAGCGACGTAAATTGAACAAATGTGATAGAATTTCGCTGAATTCTTAAATTAACTATAATATAAAATGATCTAATCAGGTCACTGATTGCCCTATCATAGAAGTTTAATAGTGCATTTTACTCGCCATTCCACGCGCTTTAAGATGCCGGCCAGCCCAGTACGCTATCTGAAATAGGAGCGACGTAATTTGAAGAAATGTGATAGAATTTTGCTGAATTCTTAAATTAACCATAATATAAAATGATCAAATCGGGTCTCTGCTTGCCCTACCCTAGAAGTTTAACAGTGCATTTTACTCGTCATTTCATGCGCTTTGAGATGCCGCTTTGCCCAATACGCTATCTGAAATAGGAGCGACGTAAATTGAACGAATGTGATAGAATTTCGCTCAATTCTTAAATTAACCATAATATAAAATGATCTAATCGGGTCTCTGTTTGCCCTACCCTAGAACTTTAATAGTGCATTTTACTCGTCATTTCATGCGCTTTGAGATGCCGCTTTGCCCAATACGCTATCTGATATAGGAGCGACGTAAATTGAACAAATGTGATAGAATTTCACTGAATTCTTATATTACCCAGAATATAAAATGATCTAATCGGGTCTCTGATTGCCCTAGCATAGAAGTTTAATAGTGCATTTTACGCGCCATTCCGAGCGCTTTAAGATGCCGCATAGCCCAATACGCTATCTGAAATAGGAGCGACGTAAATTGAACAATTGTGATAGAATTTTGCTGAATTCTTAAATTAACCATAATATAAAATGATCTAATCGGGTCTCTGTTTGCCCTACCCTAGAAGTTTAATAGTGCATTTTACTCGCCATTTCATGCGCTTTGAGATGCCGCTTAACCCAATACGCTATCTGAAATAGGAGCAACGAAAGTTGAACAAATGTGATAGAATTTCGCTGAATTATTTTATTAACCAGAATGTAAAATGATCTAATCGGGTCTCTGGTCGCCCTAGCCTAGAAGTTTAATAGTGCATTTTATTCGCCATTTCATGCGCTTTGTGATGCGGCGTAGCCCAATACGCTATCTGAAATAGGAGCGACGTAAATTGAACAAATGTGATAGAATTTCCCTGAATTCTTATATTAACCTTAATGTAAAATGATCGAATCGGGTCTGTGTTCGCCCTACCCTAGAAGTTTAATAGTGCATTTCACTCGTCATTTCATGCGCTTTCAGTTGCCGCTTAGCCCAATAAGCTATCTGAAATAGGAGCGACGTAAATTGAACAAATGTGATAGAATTTCCCTGAAATCTTATATTAAACAGAATATAAAATGATCTAATCTGGTCTCTGATTGCCCTATCATAGAAGATTAGTAGTGCATTTTACTCGCCATTCCACGCGGTTTAAGATGCCGCCTAGCCCAGTACGCTATCTGAAATAGGAGCGACGTAACTTGAACAAATGTGATAGAATTACGCTGCATTCTTATATTAACCGTAATATAAAATGATCTAACCGGGTATCTGTTTGCCCTATCCTAGAAGTTTAATAGTGCATTATACTCGCCATTTCATGCGCTTCGAGATGCCGCTTAGATCAATACGCTATCTGAAATAGGAGCGACGAAAGTTGAACAAATGTGATAGAATTTCGCTGAATTCTTATATTACCCAAAATATAAAATGATCTAATCGGGTCTCTGATTGCCCTAGCATAGAAGTTTAATAGTGCATTTTACGCGCCATTCCGAGCGCTTTAAGATGCCGCATAGCCCAATACGCTATCTGAAATAGGAGCGACGTAAATTGAACAAATGTGATAGAATTTCGCTGAATTCTTAAATTAACTATAATATAAAATGATCTAATCAGGTCACTGATTGCCCTATCATAGAAGTTTAATAGTGCATTTTACTCGCCATTCCACGCGCTTTAAGATGCCGGCCAGCCCAGTACGCTATCTGAAATAGGAGCGACGTAATTTGAAGAAATGTGATAGAATTACGCTGAATTCTTATATTAACCGTAATATAAAATGATCTAATCGGGTCCCTGTTTGCCCTACCCTAGAAGTTTAATAGTCCATTTTATTCGCCATTTCATGCGCTTTGAGATGCCGGTTAGCCGAATACGCTAACTGAAATAGGAGCGACGTAAATAGAACAAATGTGGTAGGATTTCCCTGAAATCTTATATTAAACAAAATATAAAATGATCTAATCGGGTCTCTGACTGCCCTATCATTGAAGTTTAACAGTGCATTTTACTCGCCATTCCACGCGCTTTAAGATGCCGCCTAGCCCAGTACGCTATCTGAAATAGGAGCGACGTAAATTCAACAAATGTGATAGAATCTTGCTGAATTCTTAAATTAAACAAAATATAAAATGATCTAACCGGGTCTCTGACTGCCCTATCATTGAAGTTTAACAGTGCATTTTACTCGCCATTTCATGCGCTTTGAGATGCCGCTTAGCCCAATACGCTATCTGAAATATGAGCGACACGAATTGAACAAATGTGATAGAATTTCGCTGAATTCTTGTATTAAACAAAATATAAAATGATCTAATCGCGTCTCTGATTGCCCTATCATACAAGTTTAATAGTGCATTTTACTCGCCACTCCACGCGCTTTAGGATGCCGCCTAACCCAGTACGCTATCCGAAATAGGAGCGACGTAAATTGAACAAATGTGATAGAATTTTGCTGAATTCTTAAATTAACCATAATATAAAATGATCTAATCGGGTCTCTGTTTGCCCTACCCTAGAAGTTTAATAGTGCATTTTACTCGCCATTTCATGCGCTTTGAGATGCCGCTTAACCCAATACGCTATCTGAAATAGGAGCAACGAAAGTTGAACAAATGTGATAGAATTTCGCTGAATTATTTTATTAACCAGAATGTAAAATGATCTAATCGGGTCTCTGGTCGCCCTAGCCTAGAAGTTTAATAGTGCATTTTATTCGCCATTTCATGCGCTTTGTGATGCCGCGTAGCCCAATACGCTATCTGAAATAGGAGCGACGTAAATTGAACAAATGTGATAGAATTTCCCTGAATTCTTATATTAACCTTAATTTAAAATGATCGAATCGGGTCTGTGTTCGCCCTACCCTAGAAGTTTAATAGTGCATTTCACTCGTCATTTCATGCGCTTTCAGTTGCCGCTTAGCCCAATAAGCTATCTGAAATAGGAGCGACGTAAATTGAACAAATGTGATAGAATTTCCCTGAAATCTTATATTAAACAGAATATAAAATGATCTAATCTGGTCTCTGATTGCCCTATCATAGAAGATTAGTAGTGCATTTTACTCGCCATTCCACGCGGTTTAAGATGCCGCCTAGCCCAGTACGCTATCTGAAATAGGAGCGACGTAACTTGAACAAATGTGATAGAATTACGCTGCATTCTTATATTAACCGTAATATAAAATGATCTAACCGGGTATCTGTTTGCCCTATCCTAGAAGTTTAATAGTGCATTATACTCGCCATTTCATGCGCTTCGAGATGCCGCTTAGATCAATACGCTATCTGAAATAGGAGCGACGAAAGTTGAACAAATGTGATAGAATTTCGCTGAATTATTTTATTAACCAAAATGTAAAATGATCTAATCTGGTCTCTGTTCGCCCTACCATAGAAGTCTTATAGTGCATTTCACTCGCCATTTCATGCGCTTTGAGATGCCGCTTAGCCCAATACGCTATCTGAAATAGGAGCGACCTAAATTGAACGAATGTGATAGAATTTTGCTGAATTCTTAAATTAACCATAATATAAAATGATCAAATCGGGTCTCTGCTTGCCCTACCCTAGAAGTTTAACAGTGCATTTTACTCGTCATTTCATGCGCTTTGAGATGCCGCTTTGCCCAATACGCTATCTGAAATAGGAGCGACGTAAATTGAACGAATGTGATAGAATTTCGCTCAATTCTTAAATTAACCATAATATAAAATGATCTAATCGGGTCTCTGTTTGCCCTACCCTAGAACTTTAATAGTGCATTTTACTCGTCATTTCATGCGCTTTGAGATGCCGCTTTGTCCAATACGCTATCTGATATAGGAGCGACGTAAATTGAACAAATGTGATAGAATTTCACTGAATTCTTATATTACCCAAAATATAAAATGATCTAATCGGGTCTCTGATTGCCCTAGCATAGAAGTTTAATAGTGCATTTTACGCGCCATTCCGAGCGCTTTAAGATGCCGCATAGCCCAATACGCTATCTGAAATAGGAGCGACGTAAATTGAACAAATGTGATAGAATTTCGCTGAATTCTTAAATTAACTATAATATAAAATGATCTAATCAGGTCACTGATTGCCCTATCATAGAAGTTTAATAGTGCATTTTACTCGCCATTCCACGCGCTTTAAGATGCCGGCCAGCCCAGTACGCTATCTGAAATAGGAGCGACGTAATTTGAAGAAATGTGATAGAATTACGCTGAATTCTTATATTAACCGTAATATAAAATGATCTAATCGGGTCTCTGTTTGCCCTACCCTAGAAGTTTAATAGTCCATTTTATTCGCCATTTCAATGCGCTTTGAGATGCCGGTTAGCCGATACGCTAACTGAAATAGGAGCGACGTAAATAGAACAAATGTGATAGGATTTCCCTGAAATCTTATATTAAACAAAATATAAAATGATCTAATCGGGTCTCTGACTGCCCTATCATTGAAGTTTAACAGTGCATTTACTCGCCATTCCACGCGCTTTAAGATGCCGCCTAGCCCAGTACGCTATCTGAAATAGGAGCGACGTAAATTCAACAAATGTGATAGAATCTTGCTGAATTCTTAAATTAAACAAAATATAAAATGATCTAACCGGGTCTCTGACTGCCCTATCATTGAAGTTTAACAGTGCATTTTACTCGCCATTTCATGCGCTTTGAGATGCCGCTTAGCCCAATACGCTATCTGAAATATGAGCGACACGAATTGAACAAATGTGATAGAAATTTCCCTGAAATCTTGTATTAAACAAAATATAAAAATGATCTAAATCGCGTCTCTGATTGCCCTATCATACAAGTTTAATAGTGCATTTTTACTCGCCACTCCACGCGATTTAGGATGCCGCCTAGCCCAGTACGCTATCCGAAATAGGAGCGACGTAAATTGAACAAATGTGATAGAATTTTGCTGAATTCTTAAATTAACCATAATATAAAATGATCTAATCGGGTCTCTGTTTGCCCTACCCTAGAAGTTAATAGTGCATTGTACTCGCCATTTCATGCGCTTTGAGATGCCGCCTTAACCCAATACGCTATCTGAAATAGGAGCAACGAAAGTTGAACAAATGTGATAGAATTTCGCTGAATTATTTTATTAACCAGAATGTAAAATGATCTAATCGGGTCTCTGTTCGCCCTAGCCTGGAAGTTTAATAGTGCATTTTACTCGCGATTTCATGCGCTTTGAGGTGCCGCTTAACCCAATACGCTATCTGCAATAGGAGCGACGTAAATTGAACAAACGTGATAGAATTTTGCTGAATTCTTAAATTAACCATAGTACAAAATGATCTAATCGGGTCTCTGTTTGCCCTACCCTAGAAGTTTAATAGTGCATTTTGCTCGCCATTTCATGCGCTTTGAGATGCCGCTTAGCCCAATACGCTATCTGAAATAGGAGCGACGTAAATTGAACAAATGGATAGAATTTCGCTGAATTCTTAAATTAACGATAATATAAAATGATCTAATCGGGTCACTGATTGCCCTATCATAGAAGTTTAATAGTGCATTTTACCCGCCATTCCACGCGCTTTAAGATGCCGGCCAGCGCAGTACGCTATCTGAAATAGGAGCGACGTAATTTGAAGAAATGTGATAGAATTACGCTGAATTCTTATATGAACCGTAATATAAAATGATCTAATCGGGTCTCCGTTTGCCCTACCCTAGAAGTTTAATAGTCCATTTTATTCGCCATTTCATGCGCGTTGAGATGCCGGTTAGCCCAATACGCTATCTGAAATAGGAGCGACGTAAATTGAACAAATGTGATAGATTTTCCCTGAAATCTTATATTGAACAAAATATAAAATTGATCTAATCGGGTCTCTGATTGCTTTATCATAAAGTTTAGTAGTGCATTTTACCGCCCTTCCACGCGCTTTAAGATGCCGCCTAGCAGAGTAGGCTATCTGAAATAGGAGCGACGTAAGGATGAACAAATGTGATAGAATTACGCTGAATTCTTATATTAACCCTAATATAAAATGAACTAATCGGGTCTCCGTTTGCCTTATCCTAGAGTTTAGTAGTGCATTTTACTCGTCATTCACGTGCTTTAAGGTGCCGCCTAGCCCGGTACGCTATCTGAAATAGGGAGCGACGTAAGTTGAACAAATGTGATAGAATTTTTGCTGTATTCTTATATTAACCGTAATATAAAAATGATCTAATCGGGTATCTGTTTGCCTTATCCTAGAAGTTTAATAGTGCATTATACTCGCCATTTCATGCGCTTCGAGATGCCGCTTAGCTCAATACGCTATCTGAAATACGAGCGACGAAAGTTGAACATATGTGATAGAATTTCGCTGAATTATTTTATTAACCAGAATGTAAAATGATCTAATCTGGTCTCTGTTCGCCCTACCATAGAAGTCTTATAGTGCATTTCACTCGCCATTTCATGCGCTTTGAGATGCCGCTTAGCCCAATACGCCATCTGAAATAGGAGCGACCTAAATTGAACAAATGTGATAGAATTTCCGTGAATTCTTATATTAACCTTAATGTAAAATGATCCAATCGGGTCTCTGTTCGCCCTACCATAGAAGTCTAATAGTGCATTTCACTCGCCATTTCATGCGCCTTGAGATGCCGCTTAGCCCAATACGCTATCTGAAATAGGAGCAACGAAAGTTGAACAAATGTGATAGAATTTCGCTGAATTATTTTATTAACAAGAATGTAAAATGATCTAATCGGGTCTCCGTTCGCCCTAGCCTAGAAGTTTAATAGTGCATTTTATTCGCCATTTCATGCGCTTTGTGATGCCGCGTAGCCCAATACGCTATCTGAAATAGGAGCGACGTAAATTGAACAAATGTGATAGAATTTCCCTGAATTCTTATATTAACCTTAATGTAAAATGATCTAATCGGGTCTGTGTTCGCCCTACCCTAGAAGTTTAATAGTGCATTTCACTCGTCATTTCATGCGCTTTCAGTTGCCGCTTAGCCCAATACGCTATCTGAAATAGGAGCGACGTAAATTGAACAAATGTGATAAAATTTCCCTGAAATCTTATATTAAACAGAATATAAAATGATCTAATCTGGTCTCTGCTTGCCCTATCATAGAAGATTAGTAGTGCATTTTACTCGCCATTCCACGCGCTTTAAGATGCCGCCTAGCCCAGTACGCTATCTGAAATAGGAGCGACGTAACTTGAACAAATGTGATAGAATTTCGCTCAATTCTTAAATTAACCATAATATAAAATGATCTAATCGGGTCTCTGTTTGCCCTACCCTAGAACTTCAATAGTGCATTTTACTCGTCATTTCATGCGCTTTGAGATGCCGCTTTGCCCAATACGCTATCTGAAATAGGAGCGACGTAAATTGAACAAATGTGATAGAATTTCGCTGAATTCTTAGATTAACTATAATATCAAATGATCTCATCGGGTCACTGATTGCCCTACCCTAGAAGTTTAATAGTGCATTTTACTTGCCATTTCATGCGCTTTGAGATGCCGCTTAGCCCAATACGCTATCTGAAATATGAGCGACGTAAATTGAACAAATGTGATAGAATTTCGCTGAATTCTTGTATTAACCATAATATAAAATGATCTAATCGGGTATCTGTTTGCCTTATCCTAGAAGTTTAATAGTGCATTATTCTCGCCATTTCATGCGCTTCGAGACGCCGCTTAACCCAACACGCTATCTGCAATAGGAGCGACGTAAATTGAACAAACGTGATAGAATTTTGCTGAATTCTTAAATTAACCATAGTACAAAATGATCTAATCGGGTCTCTGTTTGCCCTACCCTAGAAGTTTAATAGTGCATTTTGCTCGCCATTTCATGCGCTTTGAGATGCCGCTTAGCCCAATACGCTATCTGAAATAGGAGCGACGTAAATTCAACAAATGTGATAGAATATCGCTGAATTCTTAAATTAACTATAATATAAAATGATCTAATCGGGTCACTGATTGCCCTACCCTAGAAGTTTAATAGTGCATTTTACTCGCCATTTCATGCGCTTTGAGATGCCGCTTAGCCCAATACGCTATCGGAAATATGAGCGACGTAAATTCAACAAATGTGATAGAATTTCGCTGAATTCTTATATTAACAAAAATATAAAATGATCTAATCGGGTCTCTGTTTGCATTATCCTAGAAGTTTAGTATTGCATTTTACTCGCCATTTTATGCGCTTTGAGATGCCGCTTAGCCCAATACGCTATCTGAAATAGGAGCGACGTAAATTGAACAAATGTGATAGAATTTCGCTGAATTCTTAAATTAACTATAATATAAAATGATCTAATCAGGTCACTGATTGCCCTATCATAGAAGTTTAATAGTGCATTTTACTCGCCATTCCATGCGCTTTAAGATGCCGGCCAGGCCAGTACGCTATCTGAAATAGGAGCGACGTAATTTGAAGAAATGTGATAGAATTACGCTGAATTCTTATATTAACCGTAATATAAAATGATCTAATCGGGTCTCTGTTTGCCCTACCCTAGAAGTTTAATAGTCCATTTTATTCGCCATTTCATGCGCTTTGAGATGCCGGTTAGCCGAATACGCTAACTGAAATAGGAGCGACGTAAATAGAACAAATGTGATAGGATTTCCCTGAAATCTTATATTAAACAAAATATAAAATGATCTAATCGGGTCTCTGACTGCCCTATCA
Organism: Macropis europaea; assembly: GCA_916610135.2. Classification (NCBI taxonomy): domain Eukaryota; kingdom Metazoa; phylum Arthropoda; class Insecta; order Hymenoptera; family Melittidae; genus Macropis; species Macropis europaea. The sequence continues at coordinate 21,509 of CAKAJE020001564.1, forward strand.
TAGAAGTTTAATAGTGCATTTTACTCGCCATTCCACGCGCTTTAAGATGCCGCCTAGCCCAGTACGCTATCTGAAATAGGAGCGACGTAAATTCAACAAATGGGATAGAACCTTGCTGAATTCTTAAATTAAACAAAATATAAAATGATCTAACCGGGTCTCTGACTGCCCTATCATTGAAGTTTAACAGTGCATTTTACTCGCCATTTCATGCGCTTTGAGATGCCGCTTAGCCCAATACGCTATCTGAAATATGAGCGACACGAATTGAACAAATGTGATAGAATTTCCCTGAAATCTTGTATTAAACAAAATATAAAATGATCTAATCGCGTCTCTGATTGCCCTATCATACAAGTTTAATAGTGCATTTTACTCGCCACTCCACGCGATTTAGGATGCCGCCTAGCCCAGTACGCTATCCGAAATAGGAGCGACGTAAATTGAACAAATGTGATAGAATTTTGCTGAATTCTTAAATTAACCATAATATAAAATGATCTAATCGGGTCTCTGTTTGCCCTACCCTAGAAGTTTAATAGTGCATTTTACTCGCCATTTCATGCGCTTTGAGATGCCGCTTAACCCAATACGCTATCTGAAATAGGAGCAACGAAAGTTGAACAAATGTGATAGAATTTCGCTGAATTATTTTATTAACCAGAATGTAAAATGATCTAATCGGGTCTCTGGTCGCCCTAGCCTAGAAGTTTAATAGTGCATTTTATTCGCCATTTCATGCGCTTTGTGATGCCGCGTAGCCCAATACGCTATCTGAAATAGGAGCGACGTAAATTGAACAAATGTGATAGAATTTCCCTGAAATCTTATATTAAACAGAATATAAAATGATCTAATCTGGTCTCTGATTGCCCTATCATAGAAGATTAGTAGTGCATTTTACTCGCTATTCCACGCGGTTTAAGATGCCGCCTAGCCCAGTACGCTATCTGAAATAGGAGCGACGTAACTTGAACAAATGTGGTAGAATTACGCTGCATTCTTATATTAACCGTAATATAAAATGATCTAACCGGGTATCTGTTTGCCCTATCCTAGAAGTTTAATAGTGCATTATACTCGCCATTTCATGCGCTTCGAGATGCCGCTTAGATCAATACGCTATCTGAAATAGGAGCGACGAAAGTTGAACAAATGTGATAGAATTTCGCTGAATTATTTTATTAACCAAAATGTAAAATGATCTAATCTGGTCTCTGTTCGCCCTACCATAGAAGTCTTATAGTGCATTTCACTCGCCATTTCATGCGCTTTGAGATGCCGCTTAGCCCAATACGCTATCTGAAATAGGAGCGACCTAAATTGAACGAATGTGATAGAATTTTGCTGAATTCTTAAATTAACCATAATATAAAATGATCAAATCGGGTCTCTGCTTGCCCTACCCTAGAAGTTTAACAGTGCATTTTACTCGTCATTTCATGCGCTTTGAGATGCCGCTTTGCCCAATACGCTATCTGAAATAGGAGCGACGTAAATTGAACGAATGTGATAGAATTTCGCTCAATTCTTAAATTAACCATAATATAAAATGATCTAATCGGGTCTCTGTTTGCCCTACCCTAGAACTTTAATAGTGCATTTTACTCGTCATTTCATGCGCTTTGAGATGCCGCTTTGCCCAATACGCTATCTGAAATAGGAGCGACGTAAATTGAACAAATGTGATAGAATTTCACTGAATTCTTATATTAACCAAAATATAAAATGATCTAATCGGGTCTCTGATTGCCCTAGCATAGAAGTTTAATAGTGCATTTTACGCGCCATTCCGAGCGCTTTAAGATGCCGCATAGCCCAATACGCTATCTGAAATAGGAGCGACGTAAATTGAACAAATGTGATAGAATTTGGCTGAATTCTTAAATTAACTATAATATAAAATGATCTAATCAGGTCACTGATTGCCCTATCATAGAAGTTTAATAGTGCATTTTACTCGCCATTCCACGCGCTTTAAGATGCCGGCCAGCCCAGTACGCTATCTGAAATAGGAGCGACGTAATTTGAAGAAATGTGATAGAATTACGCTGAATTCTTATATTAACCGTAATATAAAATGATCTAATCGGGTCTCTGTTTGCCCTACCCTAGAAGTTTAATAGTCCATTTTATTCGCCATTTCATGCGCTTTGAGATGCCGCTTAGCCCAATACGCTATCTGAAATATGAGCGACACGAATTGAACAAATGTGATAGAATTTCCCTGAAATCTTGTATTAAACAAAATATAAAATGATCTAATCGCGTCTCTGATTGCCCTATCATACAAGTTTAATAGTGCATTTTACTCGCCACTCCACGCGATTTAGGATGCCGCCTAGCCCAGTACGCTATCCGAAATAGGAGCGACGTAAATTGAACAAATGTGATAGAATTTTGCTGAATTCTTAAATTAACCATAATATAAAATGATCTAATCGGGTCTCTGTTTGCCCTACCCTAGAAGTTTAATAGTGCATTTTGCTCGCCATTTCTTGCGCTTTGAGATGCCGGTTAGCCCAATACGCTATCTGAAATAGGAGCGACGTAATTTGAAGAAATGTGATAGAATTACGCTGAATTCTTATATGAACCGTAATATAAAATGATCTAATCGGGTCTCCGTTTGCCCTACCCTAGAAGTTTAATAGTCCATTTTATTCGCCATTTCATGCGCGTTGAGATGCCGGTTAGCCCAATACGCTATCTGAAATAGGAGCGACGTAAATTGAACAAATGTGATAGATTTTCCCTGAAATCTTATATTGAACAAAATATAAAATGATCTAATCGGGTCTCTGATTGCTCTATCATAGAAGTTTAGTAGTGCATTTTACTCGCCCTTCCACGCGCTTTAAGATGCCGCCTAGCACAGTAGGCTATCTGAAATAGGAGCGACGTAAGATGAACAAATGTGATAGAATTACGCTGAATTCTTATATTAACCCTAATATAAAATGAACTAATCGGGTCTCCGTTTGCCTTATCCTAGAAGTTTAATAGCGCATTTTACTCGCCATTTCATGCGCTTTTAGAGGCCGCTTAGCCCAATACGCTATCTGAAATAGGAGCGACGTAAATTGAACAAATGTGATAGAATTTCCGTGAAATCTTATATTAAACAAAATATAAAGTGATCTAATCGGGTCTCTGATTGCCCTATCATAGAAGTTTAGTAGTGCATTTTACTCGTCATTCCACGTGCTTTAAGGTGCCGCCTAGCCCGGTACGCTATCTGAAATAGGAGCGACGTAAGTTGAACAAATGTGATAGAATTTTGCTGTATTCTTATATTAACCGTAATATAAAATGATCTAATCGCGTATCTGTTTGCCTTATCCTAGAAGTTTAATAGTGCATTATACTCGCCATTTCATGCGCTTCGAGATGCCGCTTAGCTCAATACGCTATCTGAAATACGAGCGACGAAAGTTGAACATATGTGATAGAATTTCGCTGAATTATTTTATTAACCAGAATGTAAAATGATCTAATCTGGTCTCTGTTCGCCCTACCATAGAAGTCTTATAGTGCATTTCACTCGCCATTTCATGCGCTTTGAGATGCCGCTTAGCCCAATACGCTATCTGAAATAGGAGCGACCTAAATTGAACAAATGTGATAGAATTTCCGTGAATTCTTATATTAACCTTAATGTAAAATGATCCAATCGGGTCTCTGTTCGCCCTACCATAGAAGTCTAATAGTGCATTTCACTCGCCATTTCATGCGCCTTGAGATGCCGCTTAGCCCAATACGCTATCTGAAATAGGAGCAACGAAAGTTGAACAAATGTGATAGAATTTCGCTGAATTATTTTATTAACAAGAATGTAAAATGATCTAATCGGGTCTCTGTTCGCCCTAGCCTAGAGGTTTAATAGTGCATTTTATTCGCCATTTCATGCGCTTTGTGATGCCGCGTAGCCCAATACGCTATCTGAAATAGGAGCGACGTAAATTGAACAAATGTGATAGAATTTCCCTGAAATCTTATATTAAACAGAATATAAAATGATCTAATCTGGTCTCTGATTGCCCTATCATAGAAGATTAGTAGTGCATTTTACTCGCTATTCCACGCGGTTTAAGATGCCGCCTAGCCCAGTACGCTATCTGAAATAGGAGCGACGTAACTTGAACAAATGTGGTAGAATTACGCTGCATTCTTATATTAACCGTAATATAAAATGATCTAACCGGGTATCTGTTTGCCCTATCCTAGAAGTTTAATAGTGCATTATACTCGCCATTTCATGCGCTTCGAGATGCCGCTTAGATCAATACGCTATCTGAAATAGGAGCGACGAAAGTTGAACAAATGTGATAGAATTTCGCTGAATTATTTTATTAACCAAAATGTAAAATGATCTAATCTGGTCTCTGTTCGCCCTACCATAGAAGTCTTATAGTGCATTTCACTCGCCATTTCATGCGCTTTGAGATGCCGCTTAGCCCAATACGCTATCTGAAATAGGAGCGACCTAAATTGAACGAATGTGATAGAATTTTGCTGAATTCTTAAATTAACCATAATATAAAATGATCAAATCGGGTCTCTGCTTGCCCTACCCTAGAAGTTTAACAGTGCATTTTACTCGTCATTTCATGCGCTTTGAGATGCCGCTTTGCCCAATACGCTATCTGAAATAGGAGCGACGTAAATTGAACGAATGTGATAGAATTTCGCTCAATTCTTAAATTAACCATAATATAAAATGATCTAATCGGGTCTCTGTTTGCCCTACCCTAGAAGTTTAATAGTGCATTTTACTCGTCATTTCATGCGCTTTGAGATGCCGCTTTGCCCAATACGCTATCTGAAATAGGAGCGACGTAAATTGAACAAATGTGATAGAATTTCACTGAATTCTTATATTAACCAAAATATAAAATGATCTAATCGGGTCTCTGATTGCCCTAGCATAGAAGTTTAATAGTGCATTTTACGCGCCATTCCGAGCGCTTTAAGATGCCGCATAGCCCAATACGCTATCTGAAATAGGAGCGACGTAAATTGAACAAATGTGATAGAATTTCGCTGAATTCTTAAATTAACTATAATATAAAATGATCTAATCAGGTCACTGATTGCCCTATCATAGAAGTTTAATAGTGCATTTTACTCGCCATTCCACGCGCTTTAAGATGCCGGCCAGCCCAGTACGCTATCTGAAATAGGAGCGACGTAATTTGAAGAAATGTGATAGAATTACGCTGAATTCTTATATTAACCGTAATATAAAATGATCTAATCGGGTCTCTGTTTGCCCTACCCTAGAAGTTTAATAGTCCATTTTATTCGCCATTTCATGCGCTTTGAGATGCCGCTTAGCCCAATACGCTATCTGAAATATGAGCGACACGAATTGAACAAATGTGATAGAATTTCCCTGAAATCTTGTATTAAACAAAATATAAAATGATCTAATCGCGTCTCTGATTGCCCTATCATACAAGTTTAATAGTGCATTTTACTCGCCACTCCACGCGATTTAGGATGCCGCCTAGCCCAGTACGCTATCCGAAATAGGAGCGACGTAAATTGAACAAATGTGATAGAATTTTGCTGAATTCTTAAATTAACCATAATATAAAATGATCTAATCGGGTCTCTGTTTGCCCTACCCTAGAAGTTTAATAGTGCATTTTGCTCGCCATTTCTTGCGCTTTGAGATGCCGCTTAGCCCAATACGCTATCTGAAATAGGAGCGACGTAAATTGAACAAATGTGATAGAATTTCGCTGAATTCTTAAATTAACGATAATATAAAATGATCTAATCGGGTCACTGATTGCCCTATCATAGAAGTTTAATAGTGCATTTTACTCGCCCTTCCACGCGCTTTAAGATGCCGCCTAGCACAGTAGGCTATCTGAAATAGGAGCGACGTAAGATGAACAAATGTGATAGAATTACGCTGAATTCTTATATTAACCCTAATATAAAATGAACTAATCGGGTCTCCGTTTGCCTTATCCTGGAAGTTTAATAGCGCATTTTACTCGCCATTTCATGCGCTTTTAGAGGCCGCTTAGCCTAATACGCTATCTGAAATAGGAGCGACGTAAATTGAACAAATGTGATAGAATTCCCCTGAATTCATAAATTAAACATAATATAAAATGATCTCATCAGGTCTCTGTTTGCCCTACCCTAGAAGTTTAATAGTGCATTTTACTCGCCATTTCATGCGCTTTGAGATGCCGCATAGCCCAATACGCTATCTGAAATAGGAGCGACGTAAATTGAACAAATGTGATAGAATTTCCGTGAAATCTTATATTAAACAAAATATAAAGTGATCTAATCGGGTCTCTGATTGCCCTATCATAGAAGTTTAGTAGTGCATTTTACTCGTCATTCCACGTGCTTTAAGGTGCCGCCTAGCCCGGTACGCTATCTGAAATAGGAGCGACGTAAGTTGAACAAATGTGATAGAATTTTGCTGTATTCTTATATTAACCGTAATATAAAATGATCTAATCGGGTATCTGTTTGCCTTATCCTAGAAGTTTAATAGTGCATTATACTCGCCATTTCATGCGCTTCGAGATGCCGCTTAGCTCAATACGCTATCTGAAATACGAGCGACGAAAGTTGAACATATGTGATAGAATTTCGCTGAATTATTTTATTAACCAGAATGTAAAATGATCTAATCTGGTCTCTGTTCGCCCTACCATAGAAGTCTTATAGTGCATTTCACTCGCCATTTCATGCGCTTTGAGATGCCGCTTAGCCCAATACGCTATCTGAAATAGGAGCGACCTAAATTGAACAAATGTGATAGAATTTCCGTGAATTCTTATATTAACCTTAATGTAAAATGATCCAATCGGGTCTCTGTTCGCCCTACCATAGAAGTCTAATAGTGCATTTCACTCGCCATTTCATGCGCCTTGAGATGCCGCTTAGCCCAATACGCTATCTGAAATAGGAGCAACGAAAGTTGAACAAATGTGATAGAATTTCGCTGAATTATTTTATTAACAAGAATGTAAAATGATCTAATCGGGTTTCTGTTCGCCCTAGCCTAGAAGTTTAATAGTGCATTTTATTCGCCATTTCATGCGCTTTGTGATGCCGCGTAGCCCAATACGCTATCTGAAATAGGAGCGACGTAAATTGAACAAATGTGATAGAATTTCCCTGAATTCTTATATTAACCTTAATGTAAAATGATCTAATCGGGTCTGTGTTCGCCCTACCCTAGAAGTTTAATAGTGCATTTCACTCGTCATTTCATGCGCTTTCAGTTGCCGCTTAGCCCAATCCGCTATCTGAAATAGGAGCGACGTAAATTGAACAATTGTGATAAAATTTCCCTGAAATCTTATATTAAACAGAATATAAAATGATCTAATCTGGTCTCTGATTGCCCTATCATAGAAGATTAGTAGTGCATTTTACTCGCCATTCCACGCGCTTTAAGATGCCGCCTAGCCCAGTACTATATCTGAAATAGGAGCGACGTAACTTGAACAAATGTGATAGAATTTCGCTCAATTCTTAAATTAACCATAATATAAAATGATCTAATCGGGTCTCTGTTTGCCCTACCCTAGAACTGCAATAGTGCATTTTACTCGTCATTTCATGCGCTTTGAGATGCCGCTTTGCCCAATACGCTATCTGAAATAGGAGCGACGTAAATTGAACAAATGTGATAGAATTTCGCTGAATTCTTAGATTAACTATAATATCAAATGATCTCATCGGGTCACTGATTGCCCTACCCTAGAAGTTTAATAGTGCATTTTACTTGCCATTTCATGCGCTTTGAGATGCCGCTTAGCCCAATACGCTATCTGAAATATGAGCGACGTAAATTGAACAAATGTGATAGAATTTCGCTGAATTCTTATATTAACCATAATATAAAATGATCTAATCGGGTATCTGTTTGCCTTATCCTAGAAGTTTAATAGTGCATTATTCTCGCCATTTCATGCGCTTCGAGACGCCGCTTAACCCAACACGCTATCTGCAATAGGAGCGACGTAAATTGAACAAACGTGATAGAATTTTGCTGAATTCTTAAATTAACCATAGTACAAAATGATCTAATCGGGTCTCTGTTTGCCCTACCCTAGAAGTTTAATAGTGCATTTTGCTCGCCATTTCATGCGCTTTGAGATGCCGCTTAGCCCAATACGCTATCTGAAATAGGAGCGACGTAAATTCAACAAATGTGATAGAATATCGCTGAATTCTTAAATTAACTATAATATAAAATGATCTAATCGGGTCACTGATTGCCCTACCCTAGAAGTTTAATAGTGCATTTTACTCGCCATTTCATGCGCTTTGAGATGCCGCTTAGCCCAATACGCTATCGGAAATATGAGCGACGTAAATTCAACAAATGTGATTGAATTTCGCTGAATTCTTATATTAACAAAAATATAAAATGATCTAATCGGGTCTCTGTTTGCATTATCCTAGAAGTTTAGTATTGCATTTTACTCGCCATTTTATGCGCTTTGAGATGCCGCTTAGCCCAATACGCTATCTGAAATAGGAGCGACGTAAATTGAACAAATGTGATAGAATTTCGCTGAATTCTTAAATTAACTATAATATAAAATGATCTAATCAGGTCACTGATTGCCCTATCATAGAAGTTTAATAGTGCCTTTTACTCTCCATTCCATGCGCTTTAAGATGCCGGCCAGGCCAGTACGCTATCTGAAATAGGAGCGACGTAATTTGAAGAAATGTGATAGAATTACGCTGAATTCTTATATTAACCGTAATATAAAATGATCTAATCGGGTCTCTGTTTGCCCTACCCTAGAAGTTTAATAGTCCATTTTATTCGCCATTTCATGCGCTTTGAGATGCCGGTTAGCCGAATACGCTAACTGAAATAGGAGCGACGTAAATAGAACAAATGTGATAGGATTTCCCTGAAATCTTATATTAAACAAAATATAAAATGATCTAATCGGGTCTCTGACTGCCCTATCATAGAAGTTTAATAGTGCATTTTACTCGCCATTCCACGCGCTTTAAGATGCCGCCTAGCCCAGTACGCTATCTGAAATAGGAGCGACGTAAATTCAACAAATGTGATAGAATCTTGCTGAATTCTTAAATTAAACAAAATATAAAATGATCTAACCGGGTCTCTGACTGCCCTATCATTGAAGTTTAACAGTGCATTTTACTCGCCATTTCATGCGCTTTGAGATGCCGCATAGCCCAATACGCTATCTGAAATAGGAGCGACGTAAATTGAACAAATGTGATAGAATTTCCGTGAAATCTTATATTAAACAAAATATAAAATGATCTAATCGGGTCTCTGATTGCCCTATCATAGAAGTTTAGTAGTGCATTTTACTCGCCACTCTACGCGATTTAGGATGCCGCCTAGCCCAGTACGCTATCCGAAATAGGAGCGACGTAAATTGAACAAATGTGATAGAATTTTGCTGAATTCTTAAATTAACCATAATATAAAATGATCTAATCGGATCTCTGTTTGCCCTACCCTAGAAGTTTAATAGTGCATTGTACTCGCCATTTCATGCGCTTTGAGATGCCGCTTAACCCAATTCGCTATCTGAAATAGGAGCAACGAAAGTTGAACAAATGTGATAGAATTTCGCTGAATTATTTTATTAACCAGAATGTAAAATGATCTAATCGGGTCTCTGTTCGCTCTACCCTAGAAGTTTAATAGTGCATTTTACTCGCAATTTCATGCGCTTTGAGGTGCCGCTTAACCCAATACGCTATCTGCAATAGGAGCGACGTAAATTGAACAAACGTGATAGAATTTTGCTAAATTCTTAAATTAACCATAGTACAAAATGATCTAATCGGGTCTCTGTTTGCCCTACCCTAGAAGTTTAATAGTCCATTTTATTCGCCATTTCATGCGCGTTGAGATGCCGGTTAGCCCAATACGCTATCTGAAATAGGAGCGACGTAAATTGAACAAATGTGATAGATTTTCCCTGAAATCTTATATTGAACAAAATATAAAATGATCTAATCGGGTCTCTGATTGCTCTATCATAGAAGTTTAGTAGTGCATTTTACTCGCCCTTCCACGCGCTTTAAGATGCCGCCTAGCACAGTAGGCTATCTGAAATAGGAGCGACGTAAGATGAACAAATGTGATAGAATTACGCTGAATTCTTATATTAACCCTAATATAAAATGAACTAATCGGGTCTCCGTTTGCCTTATCCTAGAAGTTTAATAGCGCATTTTACTCGCCATTTCATGCGCTTTTAGAGGCCGCTTAGCCCAATACGCTATCTGAAATAGGAGCGACGTAAATTGAACAAATGTGATAGAATTCCCCTGAATTCATAAATTAACCATAATATAAAATGATCTCATCAGGTCTCTGTTTGCCCTACCCTAGAAGTTTAATAGTGCATTTTACTCGCCATTCCACGTGCTTTAAGGTGCCGCCTAGCCCGGTACGCTATCTGAAATAGGAGCGACGTAAGTTGAACAAATGTGATAGAATTTTGCTGTATTCTTATATTAACCGTAATATAAAATGATCTAATCGGGTATCTGTTTGCCTTATCCTAGAAGTTTAATAGTGCATTATACTCGCCATTTCATGCGCTTCGAGATGCCGCTTAGCTCAATACGCTATCTGAAATACGAGCGACGAAAGTTGAACATATGTGATAGAATTTCGCTGAATTATTTTATTAACCAGAATGTAAAATGATCTAATCTGGTCTCTGTTCGCCCTACCATAGAAGTCTTATAGTGCATTTCACTCGCCATTTCATGCGCTTTGAGATGCCGCTTAGCCCAATACGCTATCTGAAATAGGAGCGACCTAAATTGAACAAATGTGATAGCATTTCCGTGAATTCTTATATTAACCTTAATGTAAAATGATCCAATCGGGTCTCTGTTCGCCCTACCATAGAAGTCTAATAGTGCATTTCACTCGCCATTTCATGCGCCTTGAGATGCCGCTTAGCCCAATACGCTATCTGAAATAGGAGCAACGAAAGTTGAACAAATGTGATAGAATTTCGCTGAATTATTTTATTAACAAGAATGTAAAATGATCTAATCGGGTCTCTGTTCGCCCTAGCCTAGAAGTTTAATAGTGCATTTTATTCGCCATTTCATGCGCTTTGTGATGCCGCGTAGCCCAATACGCTATCTGAAATCGGAGCGACGTAAATTGAACAAATGTGATAGAATTTCCCTGAATTCTTATATTAACCTTAATGTAAAATGATCTAATCGGGTCTGTGTTCGCCCTACCCTAGAAGTTTAATAGTGCATTTCACTCGTCATTTCATGCGCTTTCAGTTGCCGCTTAGCCCAATACTCTATCTGAAATAGGAGCGACGTAAATTGAACAAATGTGATAAAATTTCCCTGAAATCTTATATTAAACAGAATATAAAATGATCTAATCTGGTCTCTGATTGCCCTATCATAGAAGATTAGTAGTGCATTTTACTCGCCATTCCACGCGCTTTAAGATGCCGCCTAGCCCAGTACGCTATCCGAAATAGGAGCGACGTAAATTGAACAAATGTGATAGAATTTTGCTGAATTCTTAAATTAACCATAATATAAAATGATCTAATCGGGTCTCTGTTTGCCCTACCCTAGAAGTTTAATAGTGCATTTTGCTCGCCATTTCTTGCGCTTTGAGATGCCGCTTAGCCCAATTCGCTATCTGAAATAGGAGCGACGTAAATTGAACAAATGTGATAGAATTTCGCTGAATTCTTAAATTAACGATAATATAAAATGATCTAATCGGGTCACTGATTGCCCTATCATAGAAGTTTAATAGTGCATTTTACTCGCCATTCCACGCGCTTTAAGATGCCGGCCAGCCCAGTACGCTATCTGAAATAGGAGCGACGTAAATTGAACAAATGTGATAGATTTTCCCTGAAATCTTATATTGAACAAAATATAAAATGATCTAATCGGGTCTCTGATTGCTCTATCATAGAAGTTTAGTAGTGCATTTTACTCGCCCTTCCACGCGCTTTAAGATGCCGCCTAGCACAGTAGGCTATCTGAAATAGGAGCGACGTAAGATGAACAAATGTGATAGAATTACGCTGAATTCTTATATTAACCCTAATATAAAATGAACTAATCGGGTCTCCGTTTGCCTTATCCTGGAAGTTTAATAGCGCATTTTACTCGCCATTTCATGCGCTTTTAGAGGCCGCTTAGCCTAATACGCTATCTGAAATAGGAGCGACGTAAATTGAACAAATGTGATAGAATTCCCCTGAATTCATAAATTAAACATAATATAAAATGATCTCATCAGGTCTCTGTTTGCCCTACCCTAGAAGTTTAATAGTGCATTTTACTCGCCATTTCATGCGCTTTGAGATGCCGCATAGCCCAATACGCTATCTGAAATAGGAGCGACGTAAATTGAACAAATGTGATAGAATTTCGCTGAATTCTTAGATTAACTATAATATCAAATGATCTCATCGGGTCACTGATTGCCCTACCCTAGAAGTTTAATAGTGCATTTTACTTGCCATTTCATGCGCTTTGAGATGCCGCTTAGCCCAATACGCTATCTGAAATATGAGCGACGTAAATTGAACAAATGTGATAGAATTTCGCTGAATTCTTATATTAACCATAATATAAAATGATCTAATCGGGTATCTGTTTGCCTTATCCTAGAAGTTTAATAGTGCATTATTCTCGCCATTTCATGCGCTTCGAGACGCCGCTTAACCCAACACGCTATCTGCAATAGGAGCGACGTAAATTGAACAAACGTGATAGAATTTTGCTGAATTCTTAAATTAACCATAGTACAAAATGATCTAATCGGGTCTCTGTTTGCCCTACCCTAGAAGTTTAATAGTGCATTTTACTCGCCATTTCATGCGCTTTGAGATGCCGCTTAGCCCAATACGCTATCTGAAATAGGAGCGACGTAAATTCAACAAATGTGATAGAATCTTGCTGAATTCTTAAATTAACCATAATATAAAATGATCTAATCGGGTCACTGATTGCCCTACCCTAGAAGTTTAATAGTGCATTTTACTCGCCATTTCATGCGCTTTGAGATGCCGCTTAGCCCAATACGCTATCGGAAATATGAGCGACGTAAATTCAACAAATGTGATTGAATTTCGCTGAATTCTTATATTAACAAAAATATAAAATGATCTAATCGGGTCTCTGTTTGCATTATCCTAGAAGTTTAGTATTGCATTTTACTCGCCATTTTATGCGCTTTGAGATGCCGCTTAGCCCAATACGCTATCTGAAATAGGAGCGACGTAAATTGAACAAATGTGATAGAATTTCGCTGAATTCTTAAATTAACTATAATATAAAATGATCTAATCAGGTCACTGATTGCCCTATCATAGAAGTTTAATAGTGCATTTTACTCTCCATTCCATGCGCTTTAAGATGCCGGCCAGGCCAGTACGCTATCTGAAATAGGAGCGACGTAATTTGAAGAAATGTGATAGAATTACGCTGAATTCTTATATTAACCGTAATATAAAATGATCTAATCGGGTCTCTGTTTGCCCTACCCTAGAAGTTTAATAGTCCATTTTATTCGCCATTTCATGCGCTTTGAGATGCCGGTTAGCCGAATACGCTAACTGAAATAGGAGCGACGTAAATAGAACAAATGTGATAGGATTTCCCTGAAATCTTATATTAAACAAAATATAAAATGATCTAATCGGGTCTCTGACTGCCCTATCATAGAAGTTTAATAGTGCATTTTACTCGCCATTCCACGCGCTTTAAGATGCCGCCTAGCCCAGTACGCTATCTGAAATAGGAGCGACGTAAATTCAACAAATGTGATAGAATCTTGCTGAATTCTTAAATTAAACAAAATATAAAATGATCTAACCGGGTCTCTGACTGCCCTATCATTGAAGTTTAACAGTGCATTTTACTCGCCATTTCATGCGCTTTGAGATGCCGCATAGCCCAATACGCTATCTGAAATAGGAGCGACGTAAATTGAACAAATGTGATAGAATTTCCGTGAAATCTTATATTAAACAAAATATAAAATGATCTAATCGGGTCTCTGATTGCCCTATCATAGAAGTTTAGTAGTGCATTTTACTCGCCACTCTACGCGATTTAGGATGCCGCCTAGCCCAGTACGCTATCCGAAATAGGAGCGACGTAAATTGAACAAATGTGATAGAATTTTGCTGAATTCTTAAATTAACCATAATATAAAATGATCTAATCGGATCTCTGTTTGCCCTACCCTAGAAGTTTAATAGTGCATTGTACTCGCCATTTCATGCGCTTTGAGATGCCGCTTAACCCAATTCGCTATCTGAAATAGGAGCAACGAAAGTTGAACAAATGTGATAGAATTTCGCTGAATTATTTTATTAACCAGAATGTAAAATGATCTAATCGGGTCTCTGTTCGCTCTACCCTAGAAGTTTAGTAGTGCATTTTACTCGCAATTTCATGCGCTTTGAGGTGCCGCTTAACCCAATACGCTATCTGCAATAGGAGCGACGTAAATTGAACAAACGTGATAGAATTTTGCTGAATTCTTAAATTAACCATAGTACAAAATGATCTAATCGGGTCTCTGTTTGCCCTACCCTAGAAGTTTAATAGTCCATTTTATTCGCCATTTCATGCGCTTTGAGATGCCGGTTAGCCCAATACGCTATCTGAAATAGGAGCGACGTAAATTGAACAAATGTGATAGATTTTCCCTGAAATCTTATATTGAACAAAATATAAAATGATCTAATCGGGTCTCTGATTGCTCTATCATAGAAGTTTAGTAGTGCATTTTACTCGCCCTTCCACGCGCTTTAAGATGCCGCCTAGCACAGTAGGCTATCTGAAATAGGAGCGACGTAAGATGAACAAATGTGATAGAATTACGCTGAATTCTTATATTAACCCTAATATAAAATGAACTAATCGGGTCTCCGTTTGCCTTATCCTAGAAGTTTAATAGCGCATTTTACTCGCCATTTCATGCGCTTTTAGAGGCCGCTTAGCCCAATACGCTATCTGAAATAGGAGCGACGTAAATTGAACAAATGTGATAGAATTCCCCTGAATTCATAAATTAACCATAATATAAAATGATCTCATCAGGTCTCTGTTTGCCCTACCCTAGAAGTTTAATAGTGCATTTTACTCGCCATTCCACGTGCTTTAAGGTGCCGCCTAGCCCGGTACGCTATCTGAAATAGGAGCGACGTAAGTTGAACAAATGTGATAGAATTTTGCTGTATTCTTATATTAACCGTAATATAAAATGATCTAATCGGGTATCTGTTTGCCTTATCCTAGAAGTTTAATAGTGCATTATACTCGCCATTTCATGCGCTTCGAGATGCCGCTTAGCTCAATACGCTATCTGAAATACGAGCGACGAAAGTTGAACATATGTGATAGAATTTCGCTGAATTATTTTATTAACCAGAATGTAAAATGATCTAATCTGGTCTCTGTTCGCCCTACCATAGAAGTCTTATAGTGCATTTCACTCGCCATTTCATGCGCTTTGAGATGCCGCTTAGCCCAATACGCTATCTGAAATAGGAGCGACCTAAATTGAACAAATGTGATAGAATTTCCGTGAATTCTTATATTAACCTTAATGTAAAATGATCCAATCGGGTCTCTGTTCGCCCTACCATAGAAGTCTAATAGTGCATTTCACTCGCCATTTCATGCGCCTTGAGATGCCGCTTAGCCCAATACGCTATCTGAAATAGGAGCAACGAAAGTTGAACAAATGTGATAGAATTTCGCTGAATTATTTTATTAACAAGAATGTAAAATGATCTAATCGGGTCTCTGTTCGCCCTAGCCTAGAAGTTTAATAGTGCATTTTATTCGCCATTTCATGCGCTTTGTGATGCCGCGTAGCCCAATACGCTATCTGAAATCGGAGCGACGTAAATTGAACAAATGTGATAGAATTTCCCTGAATTCTTATATTAACCTTAATGTAAAATGATCTAATCGGGTCTGTGTTCGCCCTACCCTAGAAGTTTAATAGTGCATTTCACTCGTCATTTCATGCGCTTTCAGTTGCCGCTTAGCCCAATACTCTATCTGAAATAGGAGCGACGTAAATTGAACAAATGTGATAAAATTTCCCTGAAATCTTATATTAAACAGAATATAAAATGATCTAATCTGGTCTCTGATTGCCCTATCATAGAAGATTAGTAGTGCATTTTACTCGCCATTCCACGCGCTTTAAGATGCCGCCTAGCCCAGTACGCTATCTGAAATAGGAGCGACGTAACTTGAACAAATGTGATAGAATTTCGCTCAATTCTTAAATTAACCATAATATAAAATGATCTAACCGGGTCTCTGACTGCCCTATCATTGAAGTTTAACAGTGCGTTTTACTCGCCATTTCATGCGCTTTGAGATGCCGCATAGCCCAATACGCTATCTGAAATAGGAGCGACGTAAATTGAACAAATGTGATAGAATTTCGCTGAATTCTTAGATTAACTATAATATCAAATGATCTCATCGGGTCACTGATTGCCCTACCCTAGAAGTTTAATAGTGCATTTTACTTGCCATTTCATGCGCTTTGAGATGCCGCTTAGCCCATTACGCTATCTGAAATATGAGCGACGTAAATTGAACAAATGTGATAGAATTTCGCTGAATTCTTATATTAACCATAATATAAAATGATCTAATCGGGTATCTGTTTGCCTTATCCTAGAAGTTTAATAGTGCATTATTCTCGCCATTTCATGCGCTTCGAGACGCCGCTTAACCCAACACGCTATCTGCAATAGGAGCGACGTAAATTGAACAAACGTGATAGAATTTTGCTGAATTCTTAAATTAACCATAGTACAAAATGATCTAATCGGGTCTCTGTTTGCCCTACCCTAGAAGTTTAATAGTGCATTTTGCTCGCCATTTCATGCGCTTTGAGATGCCGCTTAGCCCAATACGCTATCTGAAATAGGAGCGACGTAAATTCAACAAATGTGATAGAATATCGCTGAATTCTTAAATTAACTATAATATAAAATGATCTAATCGGGTCACTGATTGCCCTACCCTAGAAGTTTAATAGTGCATTTTACTCGCCATTTCATGCGCTTTGAGATGCCGCTTAGCCCAATACGCTATCGGAAATATGGGCGACGTAAATTCAACAAATGTGATAGAATTTCGCTGAATTCTTATATTAACAAAAATATAAAATGATCTAATCGGGTCTCTGTTTGCATTATCCTAGAAGTTTAGTATTGCATTTTACTCGCCATTTTATGCGCTTTGAGATGCCGCTTAGCCCAATACGCTATCTGAAATAGGAGCGACGTAAATTGAACAAATGTGATAGAATTTCGCTGAATTCTTAAATTAACTATAATATAAAATGATCTAATCAGGTCACTGATTGCCCTATGATAGAAGTTTAATAGTGCATTTTACTCGCCATTCCATGCGCTTTAAGATGCCGGCCAGGCCAGTACGCTATCTGAAATAGGAGCGACGTAATTTGAAGAAATGTGATAGAATTACGCTGAATTCTTATATTAACCGTAATATAAAATGATCTAATCGGGTCTCTGTTTGCCCTACCCTAGAAGTTTAATAGTCCATTTTATTCGCCATTTCATGCGCTTTGAGATGCCGGTTAGCCGAATACGATAACTGAAATAGGAGCGACGTAAATAGAACAAATGTGATAGGATTTCCCTGAAATCTTATATTAAACAAAATATAAAATGATCTAATCGGGTCTCTGACTGCCCTATCATAGAAGTTTAATAGTGCATTTTACTCGCCATTCCACGCGCTTTAAGATGCCGCCTAGCCCAGTACGCTATCTGAAATAGGAGCGACGTAAATTCAACAAATGTGATAGAATCTTGCTGAATTCTTAAATTAAACAAAATATAAAATGATCTAACCGGGTCTCTGACTGCCCTATCATTGAAGTTTAACAGTGCATTTTACTCGCCATTTCATGCGCTTTGAGATGCCGCATAGCCCAATACGCTATCTGAAATAGGAGCGACGTAAATTGAACAAATGTGATAGAATTTCGCTGAATTCTTAAATTAACTATAATATAAAATGATCTAATCAGGTCACTGATTGCCCTATCATAGAAGTTTAATAGTGCATTTTACTCGCCATTCCACGCGCTTTAAGATGCCGCCTAGCCCAGTACGCTATCCGAAATAGGAGCGACGTAAATTGAACAAATGTGATAGAATTTTGCTGAATTCTTAAATTAACCATAATATAAAATGATCTAATCGGGTCTCTGTTTGCCCTACCCTAGAAGTTTAATAGTGCATTGTACTCGCCATTTCATGCGCTTTGAGATGCCGCTTAACCCAATACGCTATCTGAAATAGGAGCAACGAAAGTTGAACAAATGTGATAGAATTTCGCTGAATTATTTTATTAACCAGAATGTAAAATGATCTAATCGGGTCTCTGTTCGCCCTAGCCTGGAAGTTTAATAGTGCATTTTACTCGCAATTTCATGCGCTTTGAGGTGCCGCTTAACCCAATACGCTATCTGCAATAGGAGCGACGTAAATTGAACAAACGTGATAGAATTTTGCTGAATTCTTAAATTAACCATAGTACAAAACGATCTAATCGGGTCTCTGTTTGTCCTACCCTAGAAGTTTAATAGTGCATTTTGCTCGCCATTTCATGCGCTTTGAGATGCCGCTTAGCCCAATACGCTATCTGAAATAGGAGCGACGTAAATTGAACAAATGTGATAGAATTTCGCTGAATTCTTAAATTAACGATAATATAAAATGATCTAATCGGGTCACTGATTGCCCTATCATAGAAGTTTAATAGTGCATTTTACTCGCCATTCCACGCGCTTTAAGATGCCGGCCAGCCCAGTACGCTATCTGAAATAGGAGCGACGTAATTTGAAGAAATGTGATACAATTACGCTGAATTCTTATATGAACCGTAATATAAAATGATCTAATCGGGTCTCCGTTTGCCCTACCCTAGAAGTTTAATAGTCCATTTTATTCGCCATTTCATGCGCGTTGAGATGCCGGATAGCCCAATACGCTATCTGAAATAGGAGCGACGTAAATTGAACAAATGTGATAGATTTTCCCTGAAATCTTATATTGAACAAAATATAAAATGATCTAATCGGGTCTCTGATTGCTGTATCATAGAAGTTTAGTAGTGCATTTTACTCGCCCTTCCACGCGCTTTAAGATGCCGCCTAGCACAGTAGGCTATCTGAAATAGGAGCGACGTAAGATGAACAAATGTGATAGAATTACGCTGAATTCTTATATTAACCCTAATATAAAATGAACTAATCGGGTCTCCGTTTGCCTTATCCTAGAAGTTTAATAGCGCATTTTACTCGCCATTTCATGCGCTTTTAGAGGCCGCTTAGCCTAATACGCTATCTGAAATAGGAGCGACGTAAATTGAACAAATGTGATAGAATTCCCCTGAATTCATAAATTAACCATAATATAAAATGATCTCATCAGGTCTCTGTCTGCCCTACCCTAGAAGTTTAATAGTGCATTTTACTCGCCATTTCATGCGCTTTGAGATGCCGCATAGCCCAATACGCTATCTGAAATAGGAGCGACGTAAATTGAACAAATGTGATAGAATTTCCGTGAAATCTTATATTAAACAAAATATAAAGTGATCTAATCGGGTCTCTGATTGCCCTATCATAGAAGTTTAGTAGTGCATTTTACTCGTCATTCCACGTGCTTTAAGGTGCCGCCTAGCCCGGTACGCTATCTGAAATAGGAGCGACGTAAGTTGAACAAATGTGATAGAATTTTGCTGTATTCTTATATTAACCGTAATATAAAATGATCTAATCGGGTATCTGTTTGCCTTATCCTAGAAGTTTAATAGTGCATTATACTCGCCATTTCATGCGCTTCGAGATGCCGCTTAGCTCAATACGCTATCTGAAATACGAGCGACGAAAGTTGAACATATGTGATAGAATTTCGCTGAATTATTTTATTAACCAGAATGTAAAATGATCTAATCTGGTCTCTGTTCGCCCTACCATAGAAGTCTTATAGTGCATTTCACTCGCCAATTCATGCGCTTTGAGATGCCGCTTAGCCCAATACGCTATCTGAAATAGGAGCGACCTAAATTGAACAAATGTGATAGAATTTCCGTGAATTCTTATATTAACCTTAATGTAAAATGATCCAATCGGGTCTCTGTTCGCCCTACCATAGAAGTCTAATAGTGCATTTCACTCGCCATTTCATGCGCCTTGAGATGCCGCTTAGCCCAATACGCTATCTGAAATAGGAGCAACGAAAGTTGAACAAATGTGATAGAATTTCGCTGAATTATTTTATTAACAAGAATGTAAAATGATCTAATCGGGTCTCTGTTCGCCCTAGCCTAGAAGTTTAATAGTGCATTTTATTCGCCATTTCATGCGCTTTGTGATGCCGCGTAGCCCAATACGCTATCTGAAATAGGAGCGACGTAAATTGAACAAATGTGATAGAATTTCCCTGAATTCTTATATTAACCTTAATGTAAAATGATCTAATCGGGTCTGTGTTCGCCCTACCCTAGAAGTTTAATAGTGCATTTCACTCGTCATTTCATGCGCTTTCAGTTGCCGCTTAGCCCAATACGCTATCTGAAATAGGAGCGACGTAAATTGAACAATTGTGATAAAATTTCCCTGAAATCTTATATTAAACAGAATATAAAATGATCTAATCTGGTCTCTGATTGCCCTATCATAGAAGATTAGTAGTGCATTTTACTCGCCATTCCACGCGCTTTAAGATGCCGCCTAGCCCAGTACGCTATCTGAAATGGGAGCGACGTAACTTGAACAAATGTGATAGAATTTCGCTCAATTCTTAAATTAACCATAATATAAAATGATCTAATCGGGTCTCTGTTTGCCCTACCCTAGAACTTCAGTAGTGCATTTTACTCGTCATTTCATGCGCTTTGAGATGCCGCTTTGCCCAATACGCTATCTGAAATAGGAGCGACGTAAATTGAACAAATGTGATAGAATTTCGCTGAATTCTTAGATTAACTATAATATCAAATGATCTCATCGGGTCACTGATTGCCCTACCCTAGAAGTTTAATAGTGCATTTTACTTGCCATTTCATGCGCTTTGAGATGCCGCTTAGCCCAATACGCTATCTGAAATATGAGCGACGTAAATTGAACAAATGTGATAGAATTTCGCTGAATTCTTATATTAACCATAATATAAAATGATCTAATCGGGTATCTGTTTGCCTTATCCTAGAAGTTTAATAGTGCATTATTCTCGCCATTTCATGCGCTTCGAGACGCCGCTTAACCCAACACGCTATCTGCAATAGGAGCGACGTAAATTGAACAAACGTGATAGAATTTTGCTGAATTCTTAAATTAACCATAGTACAAAATGATCTAATCGGGTCTCTGTTTGCCCTACCCTAGAAGTTTAATAGTGCATTTTGCTCGCCATTTCATGCGCTTTGAGATGCCGCTTAGCCCAATACGCTATCTGAAATAGGAGCGACGTAAATTCAACAAATGTGATAGAATATCGCTGAATTCTTAAATTAACTATAATATAAAATGATCTAATCGGGTCACTGATTGCCCTACCCTAGAAGTTTAATAGTGCATTTTACTCGCCATTTCATGCGCTTTGAGATGCCGCTTAGCCCAATACGCTATCGGAAATATGAGCGACGTAAATTCAACAAATGTGATTGAATTTCGCTGAATTCTTATATTAACAAAAATATAAAATGATCTAATCGGGTCTCTGTTTGCATTATCCTAGAAGTTTAGTATTGCATTTTACTCGCCATTTTATGCGCTTTGAGACGCCGCTTAGCCCAATACGCTATCTGAAATAGGAGCGACGTAAATTGAACAAATGTGATAGAATTTCGCTGAATTCTTAAATTAACTATAATATAAAATGATCTAATCAGGTCACTGATTGCCCTATCATAGAAGTTTAATAGTGCATTTTACTCTCCATTCCATGCGCTTTAAGATGCCGGCCAGGCCAGTACGCTATCTGAAATAGGAGCGACGTAATTTGAAGAAATGTGATAGAATTACGCTGAATTCTTATATTAACCGTAATATAAAATGATCTAATCGGGTCTCTGTTTGCCCTACCCTAGAAGTTTAATAGTCCATTTTATTCGCCATTTCATGCGCTTTGAGATGCCGGTTAGCCGAATACGCTAACTGAAATAGGAGCGACGTAAATAGAACAAATGTGATAGGATTTCCCTGAAATCTTATATTAAACAAAATATAAAATGATCTAATCGGGTCTCTGACTGCCCTATCATAGAAGTTTAATAGTGCATTTTACTCGCCATTCCACGCGCTTTAAGATGCCGCCTAGCCCAGTACGCTATCTGAAATAGGAGCGACGTAAATTCAACAAATGTGATAGAATCTTGCTGAATTCTTAAATTAAACAAAATATAAAATGATCTAACCGGGTCTCTGACTGCCCTATCATTGAAGTTTAACAGTGCATTTTACTCGCCATTTCATGCGCTTTGAGATGCCGCATAGCCCAATACGCTATCTGAAATAGGAGCGACGTAAATTGAACAAATGTGATAGAATTTCCCTGAAATCTTATATTAAACAAAATATAAAATGATCTAATCGGGTCTCTGATTGCCCTATCATAGAAGTTTAGTAGTGCATTTTACTCGCCACTCTACGCGATTTAGGATGCCGCCTAGCCCAGTACGCTATCCGAAATAGGAGCGACGTAAATTGAACAAATGTGATAGAATTTTGCTGAATTCTTAAATTATCCATAATATAAAATGATCTAATCGGATCTCTGTTTGCCCTACCCTAGAAGTTTAATAGTGCATTGTACTCGCCATTTCATGCGCTTTGAGATGCCGCTTAACCCAATTCGCTATCTGAAATAGGAGCAACGAAAGTTGAACAAATGTGATAGAATTTCGCTGAATTATTTTATTAACCAGAATGTAAAATGATCTAATCGGGTCTCTGTTCGCTCTAGCCTGGAAGTTTAATAGTGCATTCTACTCGCAATTTCATGCGCTTTGAGGTGCCGCTTAACCCAATACGCTATCTGCAATAGGAGCGACGTAAATTGAACAAACGTGATAGAATTTTGCTAAATTCTTAAATTAACCATAGTACAAAATGATCTAATCGGGTCTCTGTTTGCCCTACCCTAGAAGTTTAATAGTGCATTTTGCTCGCCATTTCATGCGCTTTGAGATGCCGCTTAGCCCAATACGCTATCTGAAATAGGAGCGACGTAAATTGAACAAATGTGATAGAATTTCGCTGAATTCTTAAATTAACGATAATATAAAATGATCTAATCGGGTCACTGATTGCCCTATCATAGAAGTTTAATAGTGCATTTTACTCGCCATTCCACGCGCTTTAAGATGCCGGCCAGCCCAGTACGCTATCTGAAATAGGAGCGACGTAATTTGAAGAAATGTGATAGAATTACGCTGAATTCTTATATGAACCGTAATATAAAATGATCTAATCGGGTCTCCGTTTGCCCTACCCTAGAAGTTTAATAGTCCATTTTATTCGCCATTTCATGCGCGTTGAGATGCCGGTTAGCCCAATACGCTATCTGAAATAGGAGCGACGTAAATTGAACAAATGTGATAGATTTTCCCTGAAATCTTATATTGAACAAAATATAAAATGATCTAATCGGGTCTCTGATTGCTCTATCATAGAAGTTTAGTAGTGCATTTTACTCGCCCTTCCACGCGCTTTAAGATGCCGCCTAGCACAGTAGGCTATCTGAAATAGGAGCGACGTAAGATGAACAAATGTGATAGAATTACGCTGAATTCTTATATTAACCCTAATATAAAATGAACTAATCGGGTCTCCGTTTGCCTTATCCTAGAAGTTTAATAGCGCATTTTACTCGCCATTTCATGCGCTTTTAGAGGCCGCTTAGCCCAATACGCTATCTGAAATAGGAGCGACGTAAATTGAACAAATGTGATAGAATTCCCCTGAATTCATAAATTAACCATAATATAAAATGATCTCATCAGGTCTCTGTTTGCCCTACCCTAGAAGTTTAATAGTGCATTTTACTCGCCATTTCATGCGCTTTGAGATGCCGCATAGCCCAATACGCTATCTGAAATAGGAGCGACGTAAATTGAACAAATGTGATAGAATTTCCGTGAAATCTTATATTAAACAAAATATAAAATGATCTAATCGGGTCTCTGATTGCCCTATCATAGAAGTTTAGTAGTGCATTTTACTCGTCATTCCACGTGCTTTAAGGTGCCGCCTAGCCCGGTACGCTATCTGAAATAGGAGCGACGTAAGTTGAACAAATGTGATAGAATTTTGCTGTATTCTTATATTAACCGTAATATAAAATGATCTAATCGGGTATCTGTTTGCCTTATCCTAGAAGTTTAATAGTGCATTATACTCGCCATTTCATGCGCTTCGAGATGCCGCTTAGCTCAATACGCTATCTGAAATACGAGCGACGAAAGTTGATCATATGTGATAGAATTTCGCTGAATTATTTTATTAACCAGAATGTAAAATGATCTAATCTGGTCTCTGTTCGCCCTACCATAGAAGTCTTATAGTGCATTTCACTCGCCATTTCATGCGCTTTGAGATGCCGCTTAGCCCAATACGCTATCTGAAATAGGAGCGACCTAAATTGAACAAATGTGATAGAATTTCCGTGAATTCTTATATTAACCTTAATGTAAAATGATCCAATCGGGTCTCTGTTCGCCCTACCATAGAAGTCTAATAGTGCATTTCACTCGCCATTTCATGCGCCTTGAGATGCCGCTTAGCCCAATACGCTATCTGAAATAGGAGCAACGAAAGTTGAACAAATGTGATAGAATTTCGCTGAATTATTTTATTAACAAGAATGTAAAATGATCTAATCGGGTCTCTGTTCGCCCTAGCCTAGAAGTTTAATAGTGCATTTTATTCGCCATTTCATGCGCTTTGTGATGCCGCGTAGCCCAATACGCTATCTGAAATCGGAGCGACGTAAATTGAACAAATGTGATAGAATTTCCCTGAATTCTTATATTAACCTTAATGTAAAATGATCTAATCGGGTCTGTGTTCGCCCTACCCTAGAAGTTTAATAGTGCATTTCACTCGTCATTTCATGCGCTTTCAGTTGCCGCTTAGCCCAATACGCTATCTGAAATAGGAGCGACGTAAATTGAACAAATGTGATAAAATTTCCCTGAAATCTTATATTAAACAGAATATAAAATGATCTAATCTGGTCTCTGATTGCCCTATCATAGAGGATTAGTAGTGCATTTTACTCGCCATTCCACGCGCTTTAAGATGCCGCCTAGCCCAGTACGCTATCTGAAATAGGAGCGACGTAACTTGAACAAATGTGATAGAATTTCGCTCAATTCTTAAATTAACCATAATATAAAATGATCTAACCGGGTCTCTGACTGCCCTATCATTGAAGTTTAACAGTGCGTTTTACTCGCCATTTCATGCGCTTTGAGATGCCGCATAGCCCAATACGCTATCTGAAATAGGAGCGACGTAAATTGAACAAATGTGATAGAATTTCGCTGAATTCTTAGATTAACTATAATATCAAATGATCTCATCGGGTCACTGATTGCCCTACCCTAGAAGTTTAATAGTGCATTTTACTTGCCATTTCATGCGCTTTGAGATGCCGCTTAGCCCAATACGCTATCTGAAATATGAGCGACGTAAATTGAACAAATGTGATAGAATTTCGCTGAATTCTTATATTAACCATAATATAAAATGATCTAATCGGGTATCTGTTTGCCTTATCCTAGAAGTTTAATAGTGCATTATTCTCGCCATTTCATGCGCTTCGAGACGCCGCTTAACCCAACACGCTATCTGCAATAGGAGCGACGTAAATTGAACAAACGTGATAGAATTTTGCTGAATTCTTAAATTAACCATAGTACAAAATGATCTAATCGGGTCTCTGTCTGCCCTACCCTAGAAGTTTAATAGTGCATTTTGCTCGCCATTTCATGCGCTTTGAGATGCCGCTTAGCCCAATACGCTATCTGAAATAGGAGCGACGTAAATTCAACAAATGTGATAGAATATCGCTGAATTCTTAAATTAACTATAATATAAAATGATCTAATCGGGTCACTGATTGCCCTACCCTAGAAGTTTAATAGTGCATTTTACTCGCCATTTCATGCGCTTTGCGATGCCGCTTAGCCCAATACGCTATCGGAAATATGAGCGACGTAAATTCAACAAATGTGATAGAATTTCGCTGAATTCTTATATTAACAAAAATATAAAATGATCTAATCGGGTCTCTGTTTGCATTATCCTAGAAGTTTAATAGTGCATTATACTCGCCATTTCATGCGCTTCGAGATGCCGCTTAGCTCAATACGCTATCTGAAATACGAGCGACGAAAGTTGAACATATGTGATAGAATTTCGCTGAATTATTTTATTAACCAGAATGTAAAATGATCTAATCTGGTCTCTGTTCGCCCTACCATAGAAGTCTTATAGTGCATTTCACTCGCCATTTCATGCGCTTTGAGATGCCGCTTAGCCCAATACGCTATCTGAAATAGGAGCGACCTAAATTGAACAAATGTGATAGAATTTCCGTGAATTCTTATATTAACCTTAATGTAAAATGATCCAATCGGGTCTCTGTTCGCCCTACCATAGAAGTCTAATAGTGCATTTCACTCGCCATTTCATGCGCATTGAGATGCCGCTTAGCCCAATACGCTATCTGAAATAGGAGCAACGAAAGTTGAACAAATGTGATAGAATTTCGCTGAATTATTTTATTAACAAGAATGTAAAATGATCTAATCGGGTCTCTGTTCGCCCTAGCCTAGAAGTTTAATAGTGCATTTTATTCGCCATTTCATGCGCTTTGTGATGCCGCGTAGCCCAATACGCTATCTGAAATAGGAGCGACGTAAATTGAACAAATGTGATAGAATTTCGCTGAATTCTTATATTAACCTTAATGTAAAATGATCTAATCGGGTCTGTGTTCGCCCTACCCTAGAAGTTTAATAGTGCATTTCACTCGTCATTTCATGCGCTTTCAGTTGCCGCTTAGCCCAATCCGCTATCTGAAATAGGAGCGACGTAAATTGAACAATTGTGATAAAATTTCCCTGAAATCTTATATTAAACAGAATATAAAATGATCTAATCTGGTCTCTGATTGCCCTATCATAGAAGATTAGTAGTGCATTTTACTCGCCATTCCACGCGCTTTAAGATGCCGCCTAGCCCTGTACGCTATCTGAAATAGGAGCGACGTAACTTGAACAAATGTGATAGAATTTCGCTCAATTCTTAAATTAACCATAATATAAAATGATCTAATCGGGTCTCTGTTTGCCCTACCCTAGAACTTCAATAGTGCATTTTACTCGTCATTTCATGCGCTTTGAGATGCCGCTTTGCCCAATACGCTATCTGAAATAGGAGCGACGTAAATTGCACAAATGTGATAGAATTTCGCTGAATTCTTAGATTAACTATAATATCAAATGATCTCATCGGGTCACTGATTGCCCTATCATAGAAGTTTAATAGTGCATTTTACTCGCCATTCCATGCGCTTTAAGATGCCGGCCAGGCCAGTACGCTATCTGAAATAGGAGCGACGTAATTTGAAGAAATGTGATAGAATTACGCTGAATTCTTATATTAACCGTAATATAAAATGATCTAATCGGGTCTCTGTTTGCCCTGCCCTAGAAGTTTAATAGTCCATTTTATTCGCCATTTCATGCGCTTTGAGATGCCGGTTAGCCGAATACGATAACTGAAATAGGAGCGACGTAAATAGAACAAATGTGATAGGATTTCCCTGAAATCTTATATTAAACAAAATATAAAATGATCTAATCGGGTCTCTGACTGCCCTATCATAGAAGTTTAATAGTGCATTTTACTCGCCATTCCACGCGCTTTAAGATGCCGCCTAGCCCAGTACGCTATCTGAAATAGGAGCGACGTAAATTCAACAAATGTGATAGAATCTTGCTGAATTCTTAAATTAAACAAAATATAAAATGATCTAACCGGGTCTCTGACTGCCCTATCATTGAAGTTTAACAGTGCATTTTACTCGCCATTTCATGCGCTTTGAGATGCCGCATAGCCCAATACGCTATCTGAAATAGGAGCGACGTAAATTGAACAAATGTGATAGAATTTCGCTGAATTCTTAAATTAACCATAATATAAAATGATCTAATCAGGTCACTGATTGCCCTATCATAGAAGTTTAATAGTGCATTTTACTCGCCATTCCACGCGCTTTAAGATGCCGCCTAGCCCAGTACGCTATCCGAGATAGGAGCGACGTAAATTGAACAAATGTGATAGAATTTTGCTGAATTCTTAAATTAACCATAATATAAAATGATCTAATCGGGTCTCTGTTTGCCCTACCCTAGAAGTTTAATAGTGCATTGTACTCGCCATTTCATGCGCTTTGAGATGCCGCTTAACCCAATACGCTATCTGAAATAGGAGCAACGAAAGTTGAACAAATGTGATAGAATTTCGCTGAATTATTTTATTAACCAGAATGTAAAATGATCTAATCGGGTCTCTGTTCGCCCTAGCCTGGAAGTTTAATAGTGCATTTTACTCGCAATTTCATGCGCTTTGAGGTGCCGCTTAACCCAATACGCTATCTGCAATAGGAGCGACGTAAATTGAACAAACGTGATAGAATTTTGCTGAATTCTTAAATTAACCATAGTACAAAACGATCTAATCGGGTCTCTGTTTGTCCTACCCTAGAAGTTTAATAGTGCATTTTGCTCGCCATTTCATGCGCTTTGAGATGCCGCTTAGCCCAATACGCTATCTGAAATAGGAGCGACGTAAATTGAACAAATGTGATAGAATTTCGCTGAATTCTTAAATTAACGATAATATAAAATGATCTAATCGGGTCACTGATTGCCCTATCATAGAAGTTTAATAGTGCATTTTACTCGCCATTCCACGCGCTTTAAGATGCCGGCCAGCCCAGTACGCTATCTGAAATAGGAGCGACGTAATTTGAAGAAATGTGATAGAATTACGCTGAATTCTTATATGAACCGTAATATAAAATGATCTAATCGGGTCTCCGTTTGCCCTACCCTAGAAGTTTAATAGTCCATTTTATTCGCCATTTCATGCGCGTTGAGATGCCGGTTAGCCCAATACGCTATCTGAAATAGGAGCGACGTAAATTGAACAAATGTGATAGATTTTCCCTGAAATCTTATATTGAACAAAATATAAAATGATCTAATCGGGTCTCTGATTGCCCTATCATAGAAGTTTAGTAGTGCATTTTACTCGCCACTCCACGCGATTTAGGATGCCGCCTAGCCCAGTACGCTATCCGAAATAGGAGCGACGTAAATTGAACAAATGTGATAGAATTTTGCTGAATTCTTAAATTAACCATAATATAAAATGATCTAATCGGGTATCTGTTTGCCTTATCCTAGAAGTTTAATAGTGCATTATTCTCGCCATTTCATGCGCTTCGAGACGCCGCTTAACCCAACACGCTATCTGCAATAGGAGCGACGTAAATTGAACAAACGTGATAGAATTTTGCTGAATTCTTAAATTAACCATAGTACAAAATGATCTAATCGGGTCTCTGTTTGCCCTACCCTAGAAGTTTAATAGTGCATTTTGCTCGCCATTTCATGCGCTTTGAGATGCCGCTTAGCCCAATACGCTATCTGAAATAGGAGCGACGTAAATTCAACAAATGTGATAGAATATCGCTGAATTCTTAAATTAACTATAATATAAAATGATCTAATCGGGTCACTGATTGCCCTACCCTAGAAGTTTAATAGTGCATTTTACTCGCCATTTCATGCGCTTTGCGATGCCGCTTAGCCCAATACGCTATCGGAAATATGAGCGACGTAAATTCAACAAATGTGATAGAATTTCGCTGAATTCTTATATTAACAAAAATATAAAATGATCTAATCGGGTCTCTGTTTGCATTATCCTAGAAGTTTAATAGTGCATTATACTCGCCATTTCATGCGCTTCGAGATGCCGCTTAGCTCAATACGCTATCTGAAATACGAGCGACGAAAGTTGAACATATGTGATAGAATTTCGCTGAATTATTTTATTAACCAGAATGTAAAATGATCTAATCTGGTCTCTGTTCGCCCTACCATAGAAGTCTTATAGTGCATTTCACTCGCCATTTCATGCGCTTTGAGATGCCGCTTAGCCCAATACGCTATCTGAAATAGGAGCGACCTAAATTGAACAAATGTGATAGAATTTCCGTGAATTCTTATATTAACCTTAATGTAAAATGATCCAATCGGGTCTCTGTTCGCCCTACCATAGAAGTCTAATAGTGCATTTCACTCGCCATTTCATGCGCTTTGAGATGCCGCTTAGCCCAATACGCTATCTGAAATAGGAGCAACGAAAGTTGAACAAATGTGATAGAATTTCGCTGAATTATTTTATTAACAAGAATGTAAAATGATCTAATCGGGTCTCTGTTCGCCCTAGCCTAGAAGTTTAATAGTGCATTTTATTCGCCATTTCATGCGCTTTGTGATGCCGCGTAGCCCAATACGCTATCTGAAATAGGAGCGACGTAAATTGAACAAATGTGATAGAATTTCCCTGAATTCTTATATTAACCTTAATGTAAAATGATCTAATCGGGTCTGTGTTCGCCCTACCCTAGAAGTTTAATAGTGCATTTCACTCGTCATTTCATGCGCTTTCAGTTGCCGCTTAGCCCAATCCGCTATCTGAAATAGGAGCGACGTAAATTGAACAATTGTGATAAAATTTCCCTGAAATCTTATATTAAACAGAATATAAAATGATCTAATCTGGTCTCTGATTGCCCTATCATAGAAGATTAGTAGTGCATTTTACTCGCCATTCCACGCGCTTTAAGATGCCGCCTAGCCCAGTACGCTATCTGAAATAGGAGCGACGTAACTTGAACAAATGTGATAGAATTTCGCTCAATTCTTAAATTAACCATAATATAAAATGATCTAATCGGGTCTCTGTTTGCCCTACCCTAGAACTTCAATAGTGCATTTTACTCGTCATTTCATGCGCTTTGAGATGCCGCTTTGCCCAATACGCTATCTGAAATAGGAGCGACGTAAATTGCACAAATGTGATAGAATTTCGCTGAATTCTTAGATTAACTATAATATCAAATGATCTCATCGGGTCACTGATTGCCCTATCATAGAAGTTTAATAGTGCATTTTACTCGCCATTCCATGCGCTTTAAGATGCCGGCCAGGCCAGTACGCTATCTGAAATAGGAGCGACGTAATTTGAAGAAATGTGATAGAATTACGCTGAATTCTTATATTAACCGTAATATAAAATGATCTAATCGGGTCTCTGTTTGCCCTGCCCTAGAAGTTTAATAGTCCATTTTATTCGCCATTTCATGCGCTTTGAGATGCCGGTTGCCGAATACGATAACTGAAATAGGAGCGACGTAAATAGAACAAATGTGATAGGATTTCCCTGAAATCTTATATTAAACAAAATATAAAATGATCTAATCGGGTCTCTGACTGCCCTATCATAGAAGTTTAATAGTGCATTTTACTCGCCATTCCACGCGCTTTAAGATGCCGCCTAGCCCAGTACGCTATCTGAAATAGGAGCGACGTAAATTCAACAAATGTGATAGAATCTTGCTGAATTCTTAAATTAAACAAAATATAAAATGATCTAACCGGGTCTCTGACTGCCCTATCATTGAAGTTTAACAGTGCATTTTACTCGCCATTTCATGCGCTTTGAGATGCCGCATAGCCCAATACGCTATCTGAAATAGGAGCGACGTAAATTGAACAAATGTGATAGAATTTCGCTGAATTCTTAAATTAACTATAATATAAAATGATCTAATCAGGTCACTGATTGCCCTATCATAGAAGTTTAATAGTGCATTTTACTCGCCATTCCACGCGCTTAAGATGCCGCCTAGCCCAGTACGCTATCCGAGATAGGAGCGACGTAAATTGAACAAATGTGATAGAATTTTGCTGAATTCTTAAATTAACCATAATATAAAATGATCTAATCGGGTCTCTGTTTGCCCTACCCTAGAAGTTTAATAGTGCATTGTACTCGCCATTTCATGCGCTTTGAGATGCCGCTTAACCCAATACGCTATCTGAAATAGGAGCAACGAAAGTTGAACAAATGTGATAGAATTTCGCTGAATTATTTTATTAACCAGAATGTAAAATGATCTAATCGGGTCTCTGTTCGCCCTAGCCTGGAAGTTTAATAGTGCATTTTACTCGCAATTTCATGCGCTTTGAGGTGCCGCTTAACCCAATACGCTATCTGCAATAGGAGCGACGTAAATTGAACAAACGTGATAGAATTTTGCTGAATTCTTAAATTAACCATAGTACAAAACGATCTAATCGGGTCTCTGTTTGTCCTACCCTAGAAGTTTAATAGTGCATTTTGCTCGCCATTTCATGCGCTTTGAGATGCCGCTTAGCCCAATACGCTATCTGAAATAGGAGCGACGTAAATTGAACAAATGTGATAGAATTTCGCTGAATTCTTAAATTAACGATAATATAAAATGATCTAATCGGGTCACTGATTGCCCTATCATAGAAGTTTAATAGTGCATTTTACTCGCCATTCCACGCGCTTTAAGATGCCGGCCAGCCCAGTACGCTATCTGAAATAGGAGCGACGTAATTTGAAGAAATGTGATAGAATTACGCTGAATTCTTATATGAACCGTAATATAAAATGATCTAATCGGGTCTCCGTTTGCCCTACCTAGAAGTTTAATAGTCCATTTTATTCGCCATTTCATGCGCGTTGAGATGCCGGTTAGCCCAATACGCTATCTGAAATAGGAGCGACGTAAATTGAACAAATGTGATAGATTTTCCCTGAAATCTTATATTGAACAAAATATAAAATGATCTAATCGGGTCTCTGATTGCCCTATCATAGAAGTTTAGTAGTGCATTTTACTCGCCACTCCACGCGATTTAGGATGCCGCCTAGCCCAGTACGCTATCCGAAATAGGAGCGACGTAAATTGAACAAATGTGATAGAATTTTGCTGAATTCTTAAATTAACCATAATATAAAATGATCTAATCGGGTCTCTGTTTGCCCTACCCTAGAAGTTTGATAGTGCATTGTACTCGCCATTTCATGCGCTTTGAGATGCCGCTTAACCCAATACGCTATCTGAAATAGGAGCAACGAAAGTTGAACAAATGTGATAGAATTTCGCTGAATTATTTTATTAACCAGAATGTAAAATGATCTAATCGGGTCTCTGTTCGCCCTAGCCTGGAAGTTTAATAGTGCATTTTACTCGCAATTTCATGCGCTTTGAGGTGCCGCTTAACCCAATACGCTATCTGCAATAGGAGCGACGTAAATTGAACAAACGTGATAGAATTTTGCTGAATTCTTAAATTAACCATAGTACAAAATGATCTAATCGGGTCTCTGTTTGCCCTACCCTAGAAGTTTAATAGTGCATTTTGCTCGCCATTTCATGCGCTTTGAGATGCCGCTTAGCCCAATACGCTATCTGAAATAGGAGCGACGTAAATTGAACAAATGTGATAGAATTTCGCTGAATTCTTAAATTAACGATAATATAAAATGATCTAATCGGGTCACTGATTGCCCTATCATAGAAGTTTAATAGTGCATTTTACTCGCCATTCCACGCGCTTTAAGATGCCGGCCAGCCCAGTACGCTATCTGAAATAGGAGCGACGTAATTTGAAGAAATGTGATAGAATTACGCTGAATTCTTATATGAACCGTAATATAAAATGATCTAATCGGGTCTCCGTTTGCCCTACCCTAGAAGTTTAATAGTCCATTTTATTCGCCATTTCATGCGCGTTGAGATGCCGGTTAGCCCAATACGCTATCTGAAATAGGAGCGACGTAAATTGAACAAATGTGATAGATTTTCCCTGAAATCTTATATTGAACAAAATATAAAATGATCTAATCGGGTCTCTGATTGCTCTATCATAGAAGTTTAGTAGTGCATTTTACTCGCCCTTCCACGCGCTTTAAGATGCCGCGTAGCACAGTAGGCTATCTGAAATAGGAGCGACGTAAGATGAACAAATGTGATAGAATTACGCTGAATTCTTATATTAACCCTAATATAAAATGAACTAATCGGGTCTCCGTTTGCCTTATCCTAGAAGTTTAATAGCGCATTTTACTCGCCATTTCATGCGCTTTTAGAGGCCGCTTAGCCCAATACGCTATCTGAAATAGGAGCGACGTAAATTGAACAAATGTGATAGAATTCCCCTGAATTCATAAATTAACCATAATATACAATGATCTCATCAGGTCTCTGTTTGCCCTACCCTAGAAGTTTAATAGTGCATTTTACTCGCCATTTCATGCGCTTTGAGATGCCGCATAGCCCAATACGCTATCTGAAATAGGAGCGACGTAAATTGAACAAATGTGATAGAATTTCCGTGAAATCTTATATTAAACAAAATATAAAATGATCTAATCGGGTCTCTGATTGCCCTATCATAGAAGTTTAGTAGTGCATTTTACTCGTCATTCCACGTGCTTTAAGGTGCCGCCTAGCCCGGTACGCTATCTGAAATAGGAGCGACGTAAGTTGAACAAATGTGATAGAATTTTGCTGTATTCTTATATTAACCGTAATATAAAATGATCTAATCGGGTATCTGTTTGCCTTATCCTAGAAGTTTAATAGTGCATTATACTCGCCATTTCATGCGCTTCGAGATGCCGCCTAGCCCAGTACACTATCTGAAATAGGAGCGACGTAAATTGAAAAATGTGATAGAATTTCGCTGAATTCTTATATTAACCAAAATATAAAATGATCTAATGGGGTCTCTGTTTGCCCTACCCTAGAAGTTTAATAGTGCATTTTACTCGCCATTTCTTGCGCTTTGAGATGCCGCTTAGCCCAATACCCTATCTGAAATAGGAGCGACGTAAAATGAACAAATGTGATAGGATTTCGCTGAATTCTTAAATTAACCATAATATAAAATGATCTAATCGGGTCTCTATGTGCCCAACCCTAGAAGCTTAATAGTGCATTTTACTCGCCATTTCTTGCGCTTTGAGATGCCGCTTAGCCCAATACGCTATCTGAAATAGGAGCGACGTAAATTGAACAAATGTGATAGAATTTCCCTGAAATGTTATAGTAAACAAAATATAAAATGATCTATTCGGAACTCTCATTGCCCTATCATAGAAGTTTAGAAGTGCATTTTATTCGCCCTTCCACGCGCTTTAAGATGCCGCCTAGCCCAGTACGCTATCTGAAATAGGAGCTACGTAAGTTGAACAAATGTCACAGAATTACTCTGAATTCTTATATTAACCGTAATATAAAATGATCTAATCGGGTCTCTGTTTGCCCTACCCTAGAAGTTTAATAGTGCATTTTACTCGCCATTTCTTGCGCTTTGAGATGCCGATTAGCACAAGTCGCTATCTGAAATAGGAGCGATGTAAATTGAACAAATGTGATAGAATTTCGCTGAATTCTTATATTAACCTTAATGTAAAATGATCTAATCGGGTCTTTGTTCGCCCTACCCTAGAAGTTTAATAGTGCATTTTACTCGCCACTTCATGCGCTTTGAGATGCCGCTTAGCCCAATAAGCTATCTGAAATAGGAGCGACGTAAATTGAACAAATGTGATAGAATTTCGCTGAATTCTTATATTAACCAAAATATAAAATGATCTAATCGGGTCTCTGATTGCCCTATCATAGAAGTTTAATAGTGCATTTTACTCGCCATTCCACGCGATTTAAGATGCCGCCTAGCCCAGTACGCTATCTGAAATAGGAGCTACGTAAGTTGAACGAATGTGACAGAATTACGCTGATTTCTTATATTAACCGTAATATAAAATGATCTAATCGGGTCTCTGTTTGCCTTATCCTAGAAGTTTATTAGTGCATTTTACTCTCCATTTCATGCGCTTTGAGATGCCTCTTAGCCCAATACGCTATCTGAAATAGGAGCGACGTAAATTGTACAAATGTGATAGAATTTCGCTGAATTCTTATATTAACCAAAATATAAAATGATCTAATCCGGTCTCTGTTTGCCCTACCCTAGAAGTTGAATAGTGCATTGTACGAGCCATTTCTTGCGCTTTGAGATGCAGCGTAGCCCAATACGCTTTCTGAAATAGGAGCGACGTAAATTGTACAAATGTGATAGAACTTCGCTGAATTCTTATATTAACCGTAATATAAAATGTTCTTATCGGGTCTCTGATTGCCCCACCCTAGAAGTTTAATAGTGCATTTTACTCGCCCTTTCGTGCGCTTTGAGATGCCGCTTAGCCCAATACGCTATCTGAAATAGGAGCGACGTAAATTGAACAAATGTGATAGAATTTCGCTGGATTCTTATATTAACCAAAATATAAAATGAACTAATCGGGTCTCTGATTGCCCTATCATAGAAGTTTAATAGTGCATTTTACTCGCCATTCCACGCGGTTTAAGATGCCGCCTAGCCCAGTACGCTATCTGACATAGGAGCTACGTAACTTGAACAAATGTGACAGAATTTCGCTGAATTCTTATATTAACCGCAATATAAAATGATCTAATCGGGTCTCAGTTTGCCTTATCCTATAAGTTTAATAGTGCATTTTACTCGCCATTTCATGCACTTTGAGATGCCGCTTAGCCCAATAAGCTATCTGAAATAGGAGCGATGTAACTTGAACAAATGTGATAGAATTTCGCTGAATTCTTAAATTAACCATAATATGAAATGACCTAATCGGGTCTCTGTTTGCCCTACCCTAGAAGTTTAATAGAGCATTTTACTCGTCATTTCATGCGCTTTGAGATGCCGCCTAGCCCAGTACGCTATCTGAAATAGGAGCGACGTAAATTGAACAAATGTGATAGAATTTCCCTGAAATCTTATATTACAGAAAATATAAAATGATCTAAACGGGACTCTGATTGCCCTATCATAGACGTTTAGTAGTGCATTTTACTCGCCCTTCCACGCGCTTTAAGATGCCGCCTAGCCCAGTACACTATCTGAAATAGGAGCGACGTAAATTGATAAAATGTGATAGAATTTCGCTGAATTCTTAAATTAACCATAATATAAAATGATCTAATCGGGTCTCTGATTGCCCTATCATA
Source organism: Macropis europaea (assembly GCA_916610135.2). NCBI lineage: Eukaryota > Metazoa > Arthropoda > Insecta > Hymenoptera > Melittidae > Macropis > Macropis europaea. The sequence continues at coordinate 58,819 of CAKAJE020001564.1, forward strand.
GAAGTTTAATAGTGCATTTTACTCGCCATTCCGCGCGCTTTAAGTTGCCGCCTAGCCCAGTATGCTATCTGAAATAGGAACGACGTAAATTGAACAAATGCGATAGAATTTTGCTGAATCCTTAAATTAACCATAATATAAAATGATCTAATCGGGTCTCTGATTGCCCTACCCTAGAAGTTTAATAGCGCATTTTACTCAGCATTTCATGCGCTTTGAGATGCGGCTTATCCCAATACGCTATCTGAAATAGGAGCGACGTAAATTAAACAAATGTGATAGAATTTCGCTGAATTCTTATATTAACCAAAATATAAAATGAACTAATCGGGTCTCTGATTGCCCTATCATAGAAGTTTAATAGTGCATTTTACTCGCCATTCCACGCGGTTTAAGATGCCGCCTAGCCCAGTACGCTATCTGACATAGGAGCTACGTAACTTGAACAAATGTGACAGAATTACGCTGAATTCTTATATTAACCGTAATATAAAATGATCTAATCGGGACTCAGTTTGCCTTATCCTATAAGTTTAATAGCGCATTTTACTCGCCATTTCATGCACTTTGAGATGCCGCTTAGCCCAATAAGCTATCTGAAATAGGAGCGATATAACTTGAACAAATGTGATAGAATTTCGCTGAATTCTCAAATTAACCATAATATGAAATGACCTAATCGGGTCTCTGTTTGCCCTACCCTAGAAGTTTAATAGAGCATTTTACTCGTCATTTCATGCGCTTTGAGATGCCGCCTAGCCCAGTACGCTATCTGGAATAGGAGCGACGCAAATTGAACAAATGTGATAGAATTTCCCTGAAATGTTATAGTAAACAAAATATAAAATGATCTATTCGGAACTCTCATTGCCCTATCATAGAAGTTTAGAAGTGCATTTTATTCGCCCTTCCACGCGCTTTAAGATGCCGCCTAGCCCAGTACGCTATCTGAAATAGGAGCTACGTAAGTTGAACAAATGTCACAGAATTACGCTGAATTCTTATATTAACCGTAATATAAAATGATCTAATCGGGTCTCTGTTTGCCCTACCCTAGAAGTTTAATAGTGCATTTTACTCGCCATTTCTTGCGCTTTGAGATGCCGCTTAGCACAAGTCGCTATCTGAAATAGGAGCGATGTAAATTGAACAAATGTGATAGAATTTCGCTGAATTCTTATATTAACCTTAATGTAAAATGATCTAATCGGGTCTTTGTTCGCCCTACCCTAGAAGTTTAATAGTGCATTTTACTCGCCACTTCATGCGCTTTGAGATGCCGCTTAGCCCAATAAGCTATCTGAAATAGGAGCGACGTAAATTGAACAAATGTGATAGAATTTCGCTGAATTCTTATATTAACCAAAATATAAAATGATCTAATCGGGTCTCTGATTGCCCTATCATAGAAGTTTAATAGTGCATTTTACTCGTCATTCCACGCGCTTTAAGATGCCGCCTAGCCCAGTACGCTATCTGGAATAGGAGCGACGTAAATTGAACAAATGTGATAGAATTTTGCTGAAGTCTTAAATTAACCATAATATAAAATGATGTAATCGGGTCTCTGTTCGCCGTACCCAAGAAGTTTAATACTGCATTTTACTCGTCGATTCATGCGCTTTGCGATGCCGCTTAGCCCAATAAGCTATCTGAAATTGGAGCGACGTAAATTGAACAAATGTGATAGAATTTTGCTGAATTCTTATATTAACCAAAATATAAAATGATCTAATCGGGTCTCTGATTGCCCTATCATAGAAGTTTAATAGTGCATTTTACTCGCCATTCCACGCGATTTAAGATGCCGCCTAGCCCAGTACGCTATCTGAAATAGGAGCTACGTAAGTTGAACGAATGTGACAGAATTACGCTGATTTCTTATATTAACCGTAATATAAAATGATCTAATCGGGTCTCTGTTTGCCTTATCCTAGAAGTTTAATAGTGCATTTTACTCGCCATTTCATGCGCTTTGAGATGCCTCTTAGCCCAATACGCTATCTGAAATAGGAGCGACGTAAATTGTACAAATGTGATAGAATTTCGCTGAATTCTTATATTAACCAAAATATAAAATGATCTAATCCGGTCTCTGTTTGCCCTACCCTAGAAGTTGAATAGTGCATTGTACGAGCCATTTCTTGCGCTTTGAGATGCAGCTTAGCCCAATACGCTTTCTGAAATAGGAGCGACGTAAATTGAACAAATGTGATAGAACTTCGCTGAATTCTTATATTAACCGTAATATAAAATGTTCTTATCGGGTCTCTGATTGCCCCACCCTAGAAGTTTAATAGTGCATTTTACTCGCCCTTTCGTGCGCTTTGAGATGCCGCTTAGCCCAATACGCTATCTGAAATAGGAGCGACGTAAATTGAACAAATGTGATAGAATTTCGCTGGATTCTTATATTAACCAAAATATAAAATGAACTAATCGGGTCTCTGATTGCCCTATCATAGAAGTTTAATAGTGCATTTTACTCGCCATTCCACGCGGTTTAAGATGCCGCCTAGCCCAGTACGCTATCTGACATAGGAGCTACGTAACTTGAACAAATGTGACAGAATTACGCTGAATTCTTATATTAACCGTAATATAAAATGATCTAATCGGGTCTCAGTTTGCCTTATCCTATAAGTTTAATAGTGCATTTTACTCGCCATTTCATGCACTTTGAGATGCCGCTTAGCCCAATAAGCTATCTGAAATAGGAGCGATGTAACTTGAACAAATGTGATAGAATTTCGCTGAATTCTTAAATTAACCATAATATGAAATGACCTAATCGGGTCTCTGTTTGCCCTACCCTAGAAGTTTAATAGAGCATTTTACTCGTCATTTCATGCGCTTTGAGATGCCGCCTAGCCCAGTACGCTATCTGAAATAGGAGCGACGTAAATTGAACAAATGTGATAGAATTTCGCTGAATTCTTTTATTTACCATAATGCTGAATGATCTAATCGGGTCTCTGTTTGCCCTAGCGTAGAAGCTTAATAGTGCATTTTATTCGTCATTTCAAGCGCTTTGAGATGCCGCTTAGCCCAATACGCTATCTGAAATAGGAGCGACGCAAATTGAACAAATGCGATAGAATATCGCTGAATTCTTGTATTAACCATAATATAAAATGATGTAATCGGGTCTCAGTTCGCCCTACCCAAGAAGTTTAATAGTGCATTTCTCTTGTCATTTCATGCGCTTTGAGATGCCGCTTAGCCCAATAGCTATCTGAAATAGGAGCGACGTAAATTGAACAAATGTGATAGAATTTCCCTGAAATCTTATATTAACCGTAATATAAAATGATCTAATCTGGTCTCTGTTTGCATTACCCTCGAAGTTTAATAGTGCATTTTACTCGCCTTTCCACGCGCTTTAAGCTGCCGCCGATCCGAGTACGCTATCTGAAATAGGAGCGACGTAAGTTGAACAAATGTGATAGAATAACGCTGAATTCTTATATTAACCATAATATGAAATGACCTAATCGGGTCTCTGTTCGCCCTACCCAAGAAGTTTAATAGTGCATTTCTCTCGTCAGTTCATACGCTTTGAGATGCCGCTTAGCCCAATACGCTATCTGAAATAGGAGCGACGTAAGTTGAACAAATGTGATAGAATTACGCTGAATTCTTATATTAACCGTAATATAAAATGGTCTAATCGGATCTCCGTTTGCCTTATCCTAGAAGTTTATTAGTGCATTTTACTCGTCATTCCATGCGCTTTGAGATGCCGCTTTGCCCAATACGCTATCTGAAATAGGAGCGATGTAAATTGAACAAATGTGATAGAATTTTGCTGAATTCTTAAATTGACCATAATATAAAATGATCTAATCGGGTGTCTGTTCGCCCTACCCTAGGAGTTTAATAGTGCATTTTACTCGCCATTTCTTGCGCTTTGAGATGCCGCTTAGCCCAATACGCTATCTGAAATAGGAGCGACGTAAATTGAACAAATGTGATAGAATTTCGCTGAATTCTTATATTAACCAAAATATAAAATGATCTAATCCGGTCTCTGTTTGCCCTACCCTAGAAGTTGAATAGTGCATTGTACGAGCCATTTCTTGCGCTTTGAGATGCAGCTTAGCCCAATACGCTATCTGAAATAGGAGCGACGTAAATTGAACAAATGTGATAGAATTTCGCTGAATTCTTATTTTAACCTTAATGTAAAATGATCTAATCGGGTCTTTGTTCGCCCTACCCTAGAAGTTTAATAGCGCATTTTACTCAGCATTTCATGCGCTTTGAGATGCGGCTTATCCCAATACGCTATCTGAAATAGGAGCGACGTAAATTAAACAAATGTGATAGAATTTCGCTGAATTCTTATATTAACCAAAATATAAAATGAACTAATCGGGTCTCTGATTGCCCTATCATAGAAGTTTAATAGTGCATTTTACTCGCCATTCCACGCGGTTTAAGATGCCGCCTAGCCCAGTACGCTATCTGACATAGGAGCTACGTAACTTGAACAAATGTGACAGAATTACGCTGAATTCTTATATTAACCGTAATATAAAATGATCTAATCGGGACTCAGTTTGCCTTATCCTATAAGTTTAATAGCGCATTTTACTCGCCATTTCATGCACTTTGAGATGCCTCTTAGCCCAATAAGCTATCTGAAATAGGAGCGATGTAACTTGAACAAATGTGATAGAATTTCGCTGAATTCTTAAATTAACCATAATATGAAATGACCTAATCGGGTCTCTGTTTGCCCTACCCTAGAAGTTTAATAGAGCATTTTACTCGCCATTTCTTGCGCTTTGAGATGCCGCTTAGCCCAATACGCTATCCGAAATAGGAGCGACGTAAATTGAACAAATGTGATAGAATTTCCCTGAAATGTTATAGTAAACAAAATATAAAATGATCTATTCGGAACTCTCATTGCCCTATCATAGAAGTTTAGAAGTGCATTTTATTCGCCCTTCCACGCGCTTTAAGATGCCGCCTAGCCCAGTACGCTATCTGAAATAGGAGCTACGTAAGTTGAACAAATGTCACAGAATTACGCTGAATTCTTATATTAACCGTAATATAAAATGATCTAATCGGGTCTCTGTTTGCCCTACCCTAGAAGTTTAATAGTGCATTTTACTCGCCATTTCTTGCGCTTTGAGATGCCGCTTAGCACAAGTCGCTATCTGAAATAGGAGCGATGTAAATTGAACAAATGTGATAGAATTTCGCTGAATTCTTATATTAACCTTAATGTAAAATGATCTAATCGGGTCTTTGTTCGCCCTACCCTAGAAGTTTAATAGTGCATTTTACTCGCCACTTCATGCGCTTTGAGATGCCGCTTAGCCCAATAAGCTATCTGAAATAGGAGCGACGTAAATTGAACAAATGTGATAGAATTTCGCTGAATTCTTATATTAACCAAAATATAAAATGATCTAATCGGGTCTCTGATTGCCCTATCATAGAAGTTTAATAGTGCATTTTACTCGTCATTCCACGCGCTTTAAGATGCCGCCTAGCCCAGTACGCTATCTGGAATAGGAGCGACGTAAATTGAACAAATGTGATAGAATTTTGCTGAAGTCTTAAATTAACCATAATATAAAATGATGTAATCGGGTCTCTGTTCGCCGTACCCAAGAAGTTTAATACTGCATTTTACTCGTCGATTCATGCGCTTTGCGATGCCGCTTAGCCCAATAAGCTATCTGAAATTGGAGCGACGTAAATTGAACAAATGTGATAGAATTTTGCTGAATTCTTATATTAACCAAAATATAAAATGATCTAATCGGGTCTCTGATTGCCCTATCATAGAAGTTTAATAGTGCATTTTACTCGCCATTCCACGCGATTTAAGATGCCGCCTAGCCCAGTACGCTATCTGAAATAGGAGCTACGTAAGTTGAACGAATGTGACAGAATTACGCTGATTTCTTATATTAACCGTAATATAAAATGATCTAATCGGGTCTCTGTTTGCCTTATCCTAGAAGTTTAATAGTGCATTTTACTCGCCATTTCATGCGCTTTGAGATGCCTCTTAGCCCAATACGCTATCTGAAATAGGAGCGACGTAAATTGTACAAATGTGATAGAATTTCGCTGAATTCTTATATTAACCAAAATATAAAATGATCTAATCCGGTCTCTGTTTGCCCTACCCTAGAAGTTGAATAGTGCATTGTACGAGCCATTTCTTGCGCTTTGAGATGCAGCTTAGCCCAATACGCTTTCTGAAATAGGAGCGACGTAAATTGAACAAATGTGATAGAACTTCGCTGAATTCTTATATTAACCGTAATATAAAATGTTCTTATCGGGTCTCTGATTGCCCCACCCTAGAAGTTTAATAGTGCATTTTACTCGCCCTTTCGTGCGCTTTGAGATGCCGCTTAGCCCAATACGCTATCTGAAATAGGAGCGACGTAAATTGAACAAATGTGATAGAATTTCGCTGGATTCTTATATTAACCAAAATATAAAATGAACTAATCGGGTCTCTGATTGCCCTATCATAGAAGTTTAATAGTGCATTTTACTCGCCATTCCACGCGGTTTAAGATGCCGCCTAGCCCAGTACGCTATCTGACATAGGAGCTACGTAACTTGAACAAATGTGACAGAATTACGCTGAATTCTTATATTAACCGTAATATAAAATGATCTAATCGGGTCTCAGTTTGCCTTATCCTATAAGTTTAATAGTGCATTTTACTCGCCATTTCATGCACTTTGAGATGCCGCTTAGCCCAATAAGCTATCTGAAATAGGAGCGATGTAACTTGAACAAATGTGATAGAATTTCGCTGAATTCTTAAATTAACCATAATATGAAATGACCTAATCGGGTCTCTGTTTGCCCTACCCTAGAAGTTTAATAGAGCATTTTACTCGTCATTTCATGCGCTTTGAGATGCCGCCTAGCCCAGTACGCTATCTGAAATAGGAGCGACGTAAATTGAACAAATGTGATAGAATTTCGCTGAATTCTTTTATTTACCATAATGCTGAATGATCTAATCGGGTCTCTGTTTGCCCTAGCGTAGAAGCTTAATAGTGCATTTTATTCGTCATTTCAAGCGCTTTGAGATGCCGCTTAGCCCAATACGCTATCTGAAATAGGAGCGACGCAAATTGAACAAATGCGATAGAATATCGCTGAATTCTTGTATTAACCATAATATAAAATGATGTAATCGGGTCTCAGTTCGCCCTACCCAAGAAGTTTAATAGTGCATTTCTCTTGTCATTTCATGCGCTTTGAGATGCCGCTTAGCCCAATAGCTATCTGAAATAGGAGCGACGTAAATTGAACAAATGTGATAGAATTTCCCTGAAATCTTATATTAACCGTAATATAAAATGATCTAATCTGGTCTCTGTTTGCATTACCCTCGAAGTTTAATAGTGCATTTTACTCGCCTTTCCACGCGCTTTAAGATGCCGCCGATCCGAGTACGCTATCTGAAATAGGAGCGACGTAAGTTGAACAAATGTGATAGAATAACGCTGAATTCTTATATTAACCATAATATGAAATGACCTAATCGGGTCTCTGTTCGCCCTACCCAAGAAGTTTAATAGTGCATTTCTCTCGTCAGTTCATACGCTTTGAGATGCCGCTTAGCCCAATACGCTATCTGAAATAGGAGCGACGTAAGTTGAACAAATGTGATAGAATTACGCTGAATTCTTATATTAACCGTAATATAAAATGGTCTAATCGGATCTCCGTTTGCCTTATCCTAGAAGTTTATTAGTGCATTTTACTCGTCATTCCATGCGCTTTGAGATGCCGCTTTGCCCAATACGCTATCTGAAATAGGAGCGATGTAAATTGAACAAATGTGATAGAATTTTGCTGAATTCTTAAATTGACCATAATATAAAATGATCTAATCGGGTGTCTGTTCGCCCTACCCTAGGAGTTTAATAGTGCATTTTACTCGCCATTTCTTGCGCTTTGAGATGCCGCTTAGCCCAATACGCTATCTGAAATAGGAGCGACGTAAATTGAACAAATGTGATAGAATTTCGCTGAATTCTTATATTAACCAAAATATAAAATGATCTAATCCGGTCTCTGTTTGCCCTACCCTAGAAGTTGAATAGTGCATTGTACGAGCCATTTCTTGCGCTTTGAGATGCAGCTTAGCCCAATACGCTATCTGAAATAGGAGCGACGTAAATTGAACAAATGTGATAGAATTTCGCTGAATTCTTATTTTAACCTTAATGTAAAATGATCTAATCGGGTCTTTGTTCGCCCTACCCTAGAAGTTTAATAGTGCATTTCACTCGTCATTTCATGCGCTTTGAGTTGCCGCTTAGCCCAATAAGCTATCTGAAATAGGAGCGACGTAAATTGAACAAATGTGATAGAACTTCGCTGAATTCTTATATTAACCGTAATATAAAATGTTCTTATCGGGTCTCTGATTGCCCCACCCTAGAAGTTTAATAGTGCATTTTACTCGCCCTTTCGTGCGCTTTGAGATGCCGCTTAGCCCAATACGCTATCTGAAATAGGAGCGACGTAAATTGAACAAATGTGATAGAATTTCGCTGAATTCTTTTATTAACCATAATGTAAAATGATCTAATCGGGTCTCTGTTCGCCCTAGCCTAGAAGTTTAATAGTGGATGTCACTCGCCATTCCACGCGCATTAAGCTGCCGCCTAGCCCAGTACGCTATCTGAAATAGGAGCGACCTAAATTGAACAAATGTGATAGAATTTTGCTGAATTCTTAAATTAACCATAATATAAAATGATCTAATCGGGTCTCTGTTTGCCCCACCCTAGAAGTTTAATAGTGCATTTTACTCGCCATTTCATGCGCTTTGAGATGCCGCTTAGCCCAATACGCTATCTGAAATAGGAGCGACGTAAGTTGAACAAATGTGATAGAATTTCGCTGAATTCTTTTATTAACCATAATGTAAAATGATCTAATCGTGTCTCTGTTCGCCCTAGCCTAGAAGTTTAATAGTTGATGTTACTCGCCATTCCACGCGCATTAAGATGCCGCCTAGCCCAGTACGCCATCTGAAATAGAAGCGACCTAAATTGAACAAATGTGATAGAATTTTGCTGAATTCTTAAATTAACCATAATATAAAATGATCTAATCGGGTCACTGCTTGTCCTACCCTAGAAGTTTAATAGTGCATTTTACTCGTCATTTCATGCGCTTTGAGATGCCGCTTTGCCCAATACGCTATCTGAAATAGGAGCGACGTAAATTCAACGAATGTGATAGTATTTCGCTGAATTCTTAAATTAACCATAATATAAAATGATCTAGTCGGGTCTCAGTTTGCCCTACCCTAGAACTTTAATAGTGCATTTTACTCCTCATTTCATGCGCTTTGAGATGCCGCTTAGCCCAATACGCTATCTGAAATAGGAGCGACGTAAATTGAACGAATGTGATAGTATTTCGCTGAATTCTTAAATTAACCATAATATAAAATGATCTAGTCGGGTCTCTGTTTGCCCTACCCTAGAAGTTTAATAGTGCATTTTACTCGCCATTCCACGCGCTTTAAGATGCCGCCTAGCCCAGTACGCTATCAGAAATAGGAGCGACGTAAATTGAACAAATGTGATAGAATTTTGCTGAATTCTTAAATTATCCATAATGTAAAATGATCTAATCGGGTCTCTGTTTGCCCTACCCTAGAAGTTGAACAGTGCATTGTACGAGCCATTTCTTGCGCTTTGAGATTCAGCTTAGCCCAATACGCTATCTGAAATAGGAGCGACGTAAATTGAACAAATGTGATAGAATTTCGCTGAATTCTTATTTTAACCTTAATGTAAAATGATCTAATCGGGTCTTTGTTCGCCCTACCCTAGAAGTTTAATAGTGCATTTCACTCGTCATTTCATGCGCTTTGAGTTGCCGCTTAGCCCAATAAGCTATCTGAAATAGGAGCGACGTAAATTGAACAAATGTGATAGAACTTCGCTGAATTCTTATATTAACCGTAATATAAAATGTTCTTATCGGGTCTCCGATTGCCCCACCCTAGAAGTTTAATAGTGCATTTTACTCGCCCTTTCGTGCGCTTTGAGATGCCGCTTAGCCCAATACGCTATCTGAAATAGGAGCGACGTAAATTGAACAAATGTGATAGAATTTCGCTGAATTCTTTTATTAACCATAATGTAAAATGATCTAATCGGGTCTCTGTTCGCCCTAGCCTAGAAGTTTAATAGTGGATGTTACTCGCCATTCCACGCGCATTAAGATGCCGCCTAGCCCAGTACGCTATCTGAAATAGGAGCGACCTAAATTGAACAAATGTGATAGAATTTTGCTGAATTCTTAAATTAACCATAATATAAAATGATCTAATCGGGTCTCTGTTTGCCCCACCCTAGAAGTTTAATAGTGCATTTTACTCGCCATTTCATGCGCTTTGAGATGCCGCTTAGCCCAATACGCTATCTGAAATAGGAGCGACGTAAATTGAACAAATGTGATAGAATTTCGCTGAATTCTTTTATTAACCATAATGTAAAATGATCTAATCGGGTCTCTGTTCGCCCTAGCCTAGAAGTTTAATAGTTGATGTTACTCGCCATTCCACGCGCATTAAGATGCCGCCTAGCACAGTACGCCATCTGAAATAGAAGCGACCTAAATTGAACAAATGTGATAGAATTTTGCTGAATTCTTAAATTAACCATAATATAAAATGATCTAATCGGGTCACTGCTTGTCCTACCCTAGAAGTTTGATAGTGCATTTTACTCGTCATTTCATGCGCTTTGAGATGCCGCTTTGCCCAATACGCTATCTGAAATAGGAGCGACGTAAATTCAACGAATGTGATAGTATTTCGCTGAATTCTTAAATTAACCATAATATAAAATGATCTAGTCGGGTCTCAGTTTGCCCTACCCCAGAACTTTAATAGTGCATTTTACTCCTCATTTCATGCGCTTTGAGATGCCGCTTAGCCCAATACGCTATCTGAAATAGGAGCGACGTAAATTGAACGAATGTGATAGTATTTCGCTGAATTCTTAAATTAACCATAATATAAAATGATCTAGTCGGGTCTCTGTTTGCCCTACCCTAGAACTTTAATAGTGCATTTTACTCGACATTTCATGCGCTTTGAGGTGCCGCTTAGCCCAATACGCTATCTGAAATAGGAGCGACGTAAATTGAACAAATGTGATAGAATTTCGTTGTATTCTTAAATTAACCATAATATACAATGATCTAATCGGGTCTCTGTTTGCCCTACCCTAGAAGTTTAATAGTGCATTTTACTCGCCATTCCACGCGCTATAAGATGCCGCCTAGCCCAGTACGCTATCAGAAATAGGAGCGACGTAAATTGAACAAATGTGATAGAATTTTGCTGAATTCTTAAATTATCCATAATGTAAAATGATCTAATCGGGTCTCTGTTTGCCCTACCCTAGAAGTTTAATAGTGCATTTTACTCGTCATTTCATGCGCTTTGAGATGCCGCGTTGCCCAATACGCTATCTGAAATAGGAGCGACGTAAATTGAACGAATGTGATAGTATTTCGCTGAATTCTTAAATTAACCATAATATAAAATGATCTAGTCGGGTCTCTGTTTGCCCTACACTAGAACTTTAATAGTGCATTTTACTCCTCATTTCATGCGCTTTGAGATACCGCTTAGCCCAATACGATATCTGAAATAGGAGCGACGTAAATTGAACAAATGTGATAGAATTTCGCTGAATTCTTTTATTAACCATAATGTAAAATGATCTAATCGGGTCTCTGTTCGCCCTAGCCTAGAAGTTTAATAGTGGATGTTACTCGCCATTCCACGCGCATTAAGATGCCGCCTAGCCCAGTACGCTATCTGAAATAGGAGCGACCTAAATTGAACAAATGTGATAGAATTTTGCTGAATTCTTAAATTAACCATAATATAAAATGATCTAATCGGGTCTCTGTTTGCCCCACCCTAGAAGTTTAATAGTGCATTTTACTAGCCATTTCATGCGCTTTGAGATGCCGCTTAGCCCAATACGCTATCTGAAATAGGAGCGACGTAAATTGAACAAATGTGATAGAATTTCGCTGAATTCTTTTATTAACCATAATGTAAAATGATCTAATCGGGTCTCTGTTCGCCCTAGCCTAGAAGTTTAATAGTTGGTGTTACTCGCCATTCCACGCGCATTAAGATGCCGCCTAGCACAGTACGCCATCTGAAATAGAAGCGACCTAAATTGAACAAATGTGATAGAATTTTGCTGAATTCTTAAATTAACCATAATATAAAATGATCTAATCGGGTCACTGCTTGTCCTACCCTAGAAGTTTAATAGTGCATTTTACTCGTCATTTCATGCGCTTTGAGATGCCGCTTTGCCCAATACGCTATCTGAAATAGGAGCGACGTAAATTCAACGAATGTGATAGTATTTCGCTGAATTCTTAAATTAACCATAATATAAAATGATCTAGTCGGGTCTCAGTTTGCCCTACCCTAGAACTTTAATAGTGCATTTTACTCCTCATTTCATGCGCTTTGAGATGCCGCTTAGCCCAATACGCTATCTGAAATAGGAGCGACGTAAATTGAACGAATGTGATAGTATTTCGCTGAATTCTTAAATTAACCATAATATAAAATGATCTAGTCGGGTCTCTGTTTGCCCTACCCTAGATCTTTAATAGTGCATTTTACTCGACATTTCATGCGCTTTGAGGTGCCGCTTAGCCCAATACGCTATCTGAAATAGGAGCGACGTAAATTGAACAAATGTGATAGAATTTCGTTGAATTCTTAAATTAACCATAATATACAATGATCTAATCGGGTCTCTGTTTGCCCTACCCTAGAAGTTTAATAGTGCATTTTACTCGCCATTCCACGCGCTATAAGATGCCGCCTAGCCCAGTACGCTATCAGAAATAGGAGCGACGTAAATTGAACAAATGTGATAGAATTTTGCTGAATTCTTAAATTATCCATAATGTAAAATGATCTAATCGGGTCTCTGTTTGCCCTACCCTAGAAGTTTAATAGTGCATTTTACTCGTCATTTCATGCGCTTTGAGATGCCGCGTTGCCCAATACGCTATCTGAAATAGGAGCGACGTAAATTGAACGAATGTGATAGTATTTCGCTGAATTCTTAAATTAACCATAATATAAAATAATCTAGTCGGGTCTCAGTTTGCCCTACACTAGAACTTTAATAGTGCATTTTACTCCTCATTTCATGCGCTTTGAGATACCGCTTAGCCCAATACGATATCTGAAATAGGAGCGACGTAAATTGAACAAATGTGATAGAATTTCGCTGAATTCTTTTATTAACCATAATGTAAAATGATCTAATCGGGTCTCTCTTCGCCCTAGCCTAGAAGTTTAATAGTGCATTCTACTCGCCATTTCATGCGCTTTGAGATGCCGCTTAGCCCAATACGCTATCTGAAATAGGAGCGACGTAAATTGAACAAATGTGATAGAATTTCGCTGAATTCTTTTATTAACCATAATGTAAAATGATCTAATCGGGTCTCTGTTCGCCCTAGCCTAGAAGTTTAATAGTGGATGTTACTCGCCATTCCACGCGCATTAAGATGCCGCCTAGCCCAGTACGCTATCTGAAATAGGAGCGACCTAAATTGAACAAATGTGATAGAATTTTGCTGAATTCTTAAATTAACCATAATATAAAATGATCTAATCGGGTCTCTGTTTGCCCCACCCTAGAAGTTTAATAGTGCATTTTACTCGCCATTTCATGCGCTTTGAGATGCCGCTTAGCCCAATACGCTATCTGAAATAGGAGCGACGTAAATTGAACAAATGTGATAGAATTTCGCTGAATTCTTTTATTAACCATAATGTAAAATGATCTAATCGGGTCTCTGTTCGCCCTAGCCTAGAAGTTTAATAGTTGATGTTACTCGCCATTCCACGCGCATTAAGATGCCGCCTAGCACAGTACGCCATCTGAAATAGAAGCGACCTAAATTGAACAAATGTGATAGAATTTTGCTGAATTCTTAAATTAACCATAATATAAAATGATCTAATCGGGTCACTGCTTGTCCTACCCTAGAAGTTTAATAGTGCATTTTACTCGTCATTTCATGCGCTTTGAGATGCCGCTTTGCCCAATACGCTATCTGAAATAGGAGCGACGTAAATTCAACGAATGTGATAGTATTTCGCTGAATTCTTAAATTAACCATAATATAAAATGATCTAGTCGGGTCTCAGTTTGCCCTACCCTAGAACTTTAATAGTGCATTTTACTCCTCATTTCATGCGCTTTGAGATGCCGCATAGCCCAATACGCTATCTGAAATAGGAGCGACGTAAATTGAACGAATGTGATAGTATTTCGCTGAATTCTTAAATTAACCATAATATAAAATGATCCAGTCGGGTCTCTGTTTGCCCTACCCTAGAAGTTTAATAGTGCATTTTACTCGCCATTCCACGCGCTTTAAGATGCCGCCTAGCCCAGTACGCTATCAGAAATAGGAGCGACGTAAATTGAACAAATGTGATAGAATTTTGCTGAATTCTTAAATTATCCATAATATAATATGATCTAATCGGGACTCTATTTGCCCTACCCTAGAAGTTTAATAGTGCAGTTTACTCGTCATTTCATGCGCTTTGAGATGCCGCGTTGCCCAATTCGCTATCTGAAATAGGAGCGACGTAAATTGAACGAATGTGATAGTATTTCGCTGAATTCTTAAATTAACCATAATATAAAATGATCTAGTCGGGTCTCTGTTTGCCCTACACTAGAACTTTAATAGTGCATTTTACTCCTCATTTCATGCGCTTTGAGATACCGCTTAGCCCAATACGATATCTGAAATAGGAGCGACGTAAATTGAACAAATGTGATAGAATTTCGCTGAATTCTTTTATTAACCATAATGTAAAATGATCTAATCGGGTCCCTGTTCGCCCTAGCCTAGAAGTTTAATAGTGCATTTTACTCGCCATTTCATGCGCTTTGAGATGCCGCTTAGCCCAATACGCTATCTGAAATAGGAGAGACGTAAATTGAACAAATGTGATAGAATTTCGCTGAATTCTTTTATTAACCATAATGTAGAATGATCTAATCCGGTCTCTGTTCGCCCTAGCCTATAAGTTTAATAGTGCATTTTATTCGCCATTTCATGCGCTTTGAGATGCCGCTTAGCCCATTACACTATCTGAAATAGAAGCGACGTAAATTGAACAAATGGGATAGAATTTCGCTGAATTCTGAAATTAACTATAATATAAAATGATCTAATCGGGTCTCTGTTTGCCCTACCCTAGAAGTTCAATAGTGCATTTTACTCGCCATTCCACGCGCTTTAAGATGCCGCCTAGCCCAGTACGCTATCAGAAATAGGAGCGACGTAAATTGAACAAATGTGATAGAATTTTGCTGAATTCTTAAATTATCGATAATATAAAATGATCTAATCGGGTCTCTGTTTGCCCTACCCTAGAAGTTTAATAATGAATTTTACTCGCCCTTCCACGCGCTTTAAGATGCCGCCTAGCCCAGTACGCTATCTCAAGCAGGTGCGGCGTAAGTTGAACAAATGTGATAGAATTACGCTGAATTCTTATATTATCCGTAATATAAAATGATCTAATCGGTTCTCCGTTTGCCTTATCCTAGAAGTTTAATAGTACATCTGACTCGCCATTTCATGCGCTTTCTGATGCCGCCTAGCCCAATGCGCTATCTGAAATAGGAGAGACGTAAATTGAACAAATGTGATAGAATTTCCCTGAATTCTTATATTAACCTTAATGTAAAATGATCTAATCGGGTCTCTGTTCGCCCTACCCTAGAAGTTTAATAGTGCATTTCACTCCTCATTTCATGCGCTTTGAGATGCCGCTTAGCTCAATAAGCTATCTGAAATAGGAGCGACGTAAATTGAATAAATGTGATGGAATTTCGCTGAATTCTTATATTAACCAAAATATAAAATGATCTAATCGGGTCTCTTATTGCCCTATCATAGAAGCTTAATAGTGCATTTTACTCGCCATTCCACGCGCTTTAAGGTGCCGCCTACCCCAGTACGCTATCTGAAATAGGAGCGACGTAAGTTGAACAAATGTGATAGAATTACGCTGAATTCTTATATTAACCGTAATATAAAATGGTCTAATCGGATCTCCGTTTGCCTTATCCTAGAAGTTTATTAGTGCATTTTACTCGTCATTCCATGCGCTTTGAGATGCCGCTTAGCCCAATACGCTATCTGAAATAGGAGCGATGTAAATTGAACAAATGTGATAGAATTTTGCTGAATTCTTAAATTGACCATAATATAAAATGATGTAATCGGGTCTCTGTTCGCCCTACCCAAGAAGTTTAATAGTGCAATTCTCTCGTCATTTCATGCGCTTTGAGATGCCGCTTAGCCCAATAGCTATCTGAAATAGGAGCGACGTAAATTGAACAAATGTGATAGAATTTCCCTGAAATCTTATATTAAAGAAAATATAAAATGATCTAAACGGGACTCTGATTGCCCTATCATAGACGTTTAGTAGTGCATTTTACTCGGCCTTCCACGCGCTTTAAGATGCCGCCTAGCCCAGTACACTATCTGAAATAGGAGCGACGTAAATTGAAAAAATGTGATAGAATTTCGCTGAATTCTTATATTAACCAAAATATAAAATGATCTAATGGGGTCTCTGTTTGCCCTACCCTAGAAGTTTAATAGTGCATTTTACTCGCCATTTCTTGCGCTTTGAGATGCCGCTTAGCCCAATACGCTATCTGAAATAGGAGCGACGTAAAATGAACAAATGTGATAGGATTTCGCTGAATTCTTAAATTAACCATAATATAAAATGATCTAATCGGGTCTCTATGTGCCCAACCCTAGAATCTTAATAGTGCATTTTACTCGCCATTTCTTGCGCTTTGAGATGCCGCTTAGCCCAATACGCTATCTGAAATAGGAGCGACGTAAATTGAACAAATGTGATAGAATTTCCCTGAAATGTTATAGTAAACAAAATATAAAATGATCTATTCGGAACTCTCATTGCCCTATCATAGAAGTTTAGAAGTGCATTTTATTCGCCCTTCCACGCGCTTTAAGATGCCGCCTAGCCCAGTACGCTATCTGAAATAGGAGCTACGTAAGTTGAACAAATGTCACAGAATTACGCTGAATTCTTATATTAACCGTAATATAAAATGATCTAATCGGGTCTCTGTTTGCCCTACCCTAGAAGTTTAATAGTGCATTTTACTCGCCATTTCTTGCGCTTTGAGATGCCGCTTAGCCCAATACGCTATCTGAAATAGGAGCGACGTAAATTGAACAAATGTGATAGAATTTCGCTGGATTCTTATATTAACCAAAATATAAAATGAACTAATCGGGTCTCTGATTGCCCTATCATAGAAGTTTAATAGTGCATTTTACTCGCCATTCCACGCGGTTTAAGATGCCGCCTAGCCCAGTACGCTATCTGACATAGGAGCTACGTAACTTGAACAAATGTGACAGAATTACGCTGAATTCTTATATTAACCGTAATATAAAATGATCTAATCGGGTCTCAGTTTGCCTTATCCTATAAGTTTAATAGTGCATTTTACTCGCCATTTCATGCACTTTGAGATGCCGCTTAGCCCAATAAGCTATCTGAAATAGGAGCGATGTAACTTGAACAAATGTGATAGAATTTCGCTGAATTCTTAAATTAACCATAATATGAAATGACCTAATCGGGTCTCTGTTTGCCCTAACCTAGAAGTTTAATAGAGCATTTTACTCGTCATTTCATGCGCTTTGAGATGCCGCCTAGCCCAGTATGCTATCTGAAATAGGAGCGACGTAAATTGAACAAATGTGATAGAATTTCGCTGAATTCTTTTATTTACCATAATGCTGAATGATCTAATCGGGTCTCTGTTCGCCCTAGCGTAGAAGCTTAATAGTGCATTTTATTCGTCATTTCAAGCGCTTTGAGATGCCGCTTAGCCCAATACGCTATCTGAAATAGGAGCGACGCAAATTGAACAAATGTGATAGAATTTCGCTGAATTCTTATTTTAACCTTAATGTAAAATGATCTAATCGGGTCTCAGTTCGCCCTACCCAAGAAGTTTAATAGTGCATTTCTCTTGTCATTTCATGCGCTTTGCGATGCCGCTTAGCCCAATAGCTATCTGAAATAGGAGCGACGTAAATTGAACAAATGTGATAGAATTTCCCTGAAATCTTATATTAACCGTAATATAAAATGATCTAATCGGGTCTCTGTTTGCATTACCCTCGAAGTTTAATAGTGCATTTTACTCGCCTTTCCACGCGCTTTAAGATGCCGCCTATCCGAGTACGCTATCTGAAATAGGAGCGACGTAAGTTGAACAAATGTGATAGAATAACGCTGAATTCTTATATTAACCATAATATGAAATGATGTAATCGGGTCTCTGTTCGCCCTACCCAAGAAGTTTAATAGTGCATTTCTCTCGTCATTCCATGCGCTTTGAGATGCCGCTTAGCCCAATAGCTATCTGAAATAGGAGCGACGTAAATTGAACAAATGTGATAGAATTTCGCTGAATTCTTATGTTAACCGTAATATAAAATGATCTAATCGGGTCTCTGTTTGCCCTACCCTAGAAGTTTAATAGTGCATTTTACTCGCCATTTCTTGCGCTTTGAGATGCCGCTTAGCACAAGTCGCTATCTGAAATAGGAGCGATGTAACTTGAACAAATGTGATAGAATTTCGCTGAATTCTTAAATTAACCATAATATGAAATGACCTAATCGGGTCTCTGTTTGCCCTACCCTAGAAGTTTAATAGAGCATTTTACTCGTCATTTCATGCGCTTTGAGATGCCGCCTAGCCCAGTACGCTATCTGAAATAGGAGCGACGTAAATTGAACAAATGTGATAGAATTTCGCTGAATTCTTATATTAACCGTAATATAAAATGATCTAATCGGGTCTCTGTTCGCCCTAGCGTACAAGCTTAATAGTGCATTTTATTCGTCATTTCATGCGCTTTGAGATGCCGCTTAGCCCAATACGCTATCTGAAATAGGAGCGACGCAAATTGAACAAATGTGATAGAATTTCGCTGAATTCTTATATTAACCATAATATAAAATGATGTAATCGGGTCTCTGTTCGCCCTACCCAAGAAGTTTAATAGTGCATTTCTTTCGTCATTCCATGCGCTTTGAGATGCCGCTTAGCCCAATAGCTATCTGAAATAGGAGCGACGTAAATTGAACAAATGTGATAGAATTTCCCTGAAATCTTATATTAACCGTAATATAAAATGATCTAATCGGGTCTCTGTTTGCATTACCCGAGAAGTTTAATAGTGCATTTTACTCGCCATTCCACGCGCTTTAAGATGCCGCCTATCCGAGTACGCTTTCTGAAATAGGAGCGACGTAAGTTGAACAAATGTGATAGAATAACGCTGAATTCTTATATTCACCGTAATATAAAATGGTCTAATCGGGTCTCCGTTTGCCTTATGCTAGAAGTATAATAGTGCATTTTACTCGCCATTCCACGCGCTTTAAGATACCGCGTAGCCCAGTACGCTATCTGAAATAGGAGCGACGTAAATTGAACAAATGTGATAGAATTTTGCTGAATTCTTAAATTAACCATAATATAAAATGATGTAATCGGGTCTCTGTTCGCCCTACCCAAGAAGTTTAATAGTGCATTTCTCTCGTCATTTCATGCGCTTTGAGATGCCGCATAGCCCAATACGCTATCTGAAATAGGAGCGACGTAAATTGAACAAATGTGATAGAATTTCGCTGAATTCTTATATTAACCGTAATATAAAATGGTCTAATCGGGTATCCGTTTGCCTTATGCTAGAAGTTTAATAGTGCATTTTACTCGCCATTCCACGCGCTTTAAGATACCGCGTAGCCCAGTACGCTATCTGAAATAGGAGCGACGTAAATTGAACAAATGTGATAGAATTTCGCTGAATTCTTATATTAACCGTAATATAAAATGATCTAATCGGGTCTCTGTTTGCCTTACCCTAGAAGTTTAATAGTGCATTTTACTCGCCATTTCATGCGCTTTGAGATGCCGCTTAGCCCAATATGCTATCTGATATAGGAGCGACGTAAATTGAACAAATGTGATAGAATTACGCTGAATTCTTATATTAACCAAAATATAAAATGATCTAATCGGGTCTCTGATTGCCCTATCATAGAAGATTAATAGTGCATTTTACTCGCAATTCCACGCGCTTTAAGATGCCGCCTAGCCCAGTATGCTATCTGAAATAGGAACGACGTAAATTGAACAAACGTGATAGAATTTTGCTGAATTCTTAAATTAACCATAATATAAAATGATCTAATCGGGTCTCTGATTGCCCTACTCTAGAAGTTTAATAGTGCATTTTACTCGTCATTTCATGCGCTTTGAGATGCCGCTTATCCCAATAAGCTGTCTGAAGTAGGAGCGACGTAAAATGAACAAATGTGATACGATTTCGCTGAATTCTTAAATTAACCATAATATAAAATGATCTAATCGGGTCTCTATGTGCCCAACCCTAGAAGCTTAATAGTGCATTTTACTCGCCATTTCTTGCGCTTGGAGATGCCGCTTAGCCCAATACGCTATCTGAAATAGGAGCGACGTAAATTGAACAAATGTGATAGAATTTCCCTGAAATGTTATAGTAAACAAAATATAAAATGATCTATTCGGAACTCTGATTGCCCTATCATAGAAGTTTTGTAGTGCATTTTACTCGCCGTTCCACGCGCTTTAAGATGCCGCCTAGAGCAGTACGCTATCTGAAATAGGAGCGACGTTAGTTGAACAAATGTGATAGAATTACGCTGAATTCTTATATTAACCGTAATATAAAATGATCTATTCGGGTCTCTGTTCGCCCTACCCTAGAAGTTTAATAGTGCATTTCACTCGCCATTCCATGCGCTTTGAGATGCCGCTTAGCCCAATACGCTATCTGAAATAGGAGCGACGTAAATTGAACAAATGTGATAGAATTTCGCTGAATTCTTATATTAACCTTAATGTAAAATGATCTAATCGGGTCTCTGTTCGCCCTGCCCTAGAAGTTTAATAGTGCATTTTACTCGCCATTCCACGCGCTTTAAGATGCCGCCTAGCCCAGTATGCTATCTGAAATAGGAGCGACGTAAATTGCACAAATGTGATAGAACTTCGCTGAATTCTTATATTAACCGTAATATAAAATGATCTTATCGGGTCTCTGATTGCCCCACCCTAGAAGTTTAATAGTGCATTTTACTCGCCCTTTCGTGCGCTTTGAGATGCCGCTTAGCCCAATACGCTATCTGAAATAGGAGCGACATAAATTGAACAAATGTGATAGAATTTCGCTGGATTCTTATATTAACCAAAATATAAAATGAACTAATCGGGTCTCTGATTGCCCTATCATAGAAGTTTAATAGTGCATTTTACTCGCCATTTCATGCGCTTTGAGATGCCGCTTATCCCAATAAGCTATCTGAAATAGGAGCGATGTAACTTGAACAAATGTGATAGAATTTCGCTGAATTCTTAAATTAACCATAATATGAAATGACCTAATCGGGTCTCTGTTTGCCTACCCTAGAAGCTTAATAGTGCATTTTATTCGTCATTTCAAGCGCTTTGAGATGCCGCTTAGCCCAATACGCTATCTGAAATAGGAGCGACGCAAATTGAACAAATGTGATAGAATTTCGCTGAATTCTTATTTTAACCTTAATGTAAAATGATCTAATCGGGTCTCAGTTCGCCCTACCCAAGAAGTTTAATAGTGCATTTCTCTTGTCATTTCATGCGCTTTGCGATGCCGCTTAGCCCAATAGCTATCTGAAATAGGAGCGACGTAAATTGAACAAATGTGATAGAATTTCCCTGAAATCTTATATTAACCGTAATATAAAATGATCTAATCGGGTCTCTGTTTGCATTACCCTCGAAGTTTAATAGTGCATTTTACTCGCCTTTCCACGCGCTTTAAGATGCCGCCTATCCGAGTACGCTATCTGAAATAGGAGCGACGTAAGTTGAACAAATGTGATAGAATAACGCTGAATTCTTATATTAACCATAATATGAAATGATGTAATCGGGTCTCTGTTCGCCCTACCCAAGAAGTTTAATAGTGCATTTCTCTCGTCATTCCATGCGCTTTGAGATGCCGCTTAGCCCAATAGCTATCTGAAATAGGAGCGACGTAAATTGAACAAATGTGATAGAATTTCGCTGAATTCTTATGTTAACCGTAATACAAAATGATCTAATCGGGTCTCTGTTTGCCCTACCCTAGAAGTTTAATAGTGCATTTTACTCGCCATTTCTTGCGCTTTGAGATGCCGCTTAGCACAAGTCGCTATCTGAAATAG
Source organism: Macropis europaea (assembly GCA_916610135.2). NCBI lineage: Eukaryota > Metazoa > Arthropoda > Insecta > Hymenoptera > Melittidae > Macropis > Macropis europaea. The sequence continues at coordinate 81,239 of CAKAJE020001564.1, forward strand.
GAGCGATGTAACTTGAACAAATGTGATACAATTTCGCTGAATTCTTAAATTAACCATAATATGAAATGACCTAATCGGGTCTCTGTTTGCCCTACCCTAGAAGTTTAATAGAGCATTTTACTCGTCATTTCATGCGCTTTGAGATGCCGCCTAGCCCAGTACGCTATCTGAAATAGGAGCGACGTAAATTGAACAAATGTGATAGAATTTCGCTGAATTCTTATATTAACCGTAATATAAAATGATCTAATCGGGTCTCTGTTCGCCCTAGCGTACAAGCTTAATAGTGCATTTTATTCGTCATTTCATGCGCTTTGAGATGCCGCTTAGCACAATACGCTATCTGAAATAGGAGCGACGCAAATTGAACAAATGTGATAGAATTTCGCTGAATTCTTATATTAACCATAATATAAAATGATGTAATCGGGTCTCTGTTCGCCCTACCCAAGAAGTTTAATAGTGCATTTCTCTCGTCATTCCATGCGCTTTGAGATGCCGCTTAGCCCAATAGCTATCTGAAATAGGAGCGACGTAAATTGAACAAATGTGATAGAATTTCCCTGAAATCTTATATTAACCGTAATATAAAATGATCTAATCGGGTCTCTGTTTGCATTACCCGAGAAGTTTAATAGTGCATTTTACTCGCCATTCCACGCGCTTTAAGATGCCGCCTATCCGAGTACGCTTTCTGAAATAGGAGCGACGTAAGTTGAACAAATGTGATAGAATAACGCTGAATTCTTATATTCACCGTAATATAAAATGGTCTAATCGGGTCTCCGTTTGCCTTATGCTAGAAGTATAATAGTGCATTTTACACGCCATTCCACGCGCTTTAAGATACCGCGTAGCCCAGTACGCTATCTGAAATAGGAGCGACGTAAATTGAACAAATGTGATAGAATTTTGCTGAATTCTTAAATTAACCATAATATAAAATGATGTAATCGGGTCTCTGTTCGCCCTACCCAAGAAGTTTAATAGTGCATTTCTCTCGTCATTTCATGCGCTTTGAGATGCCGCATAGCCCAATACGCTATCTGAAATAGGAGCGACGTAAATTGAACAAATGTGATAGAATTTCGCTGAATTCTTATATTAACCGTAATATAAAATGGTCTAATCGGGTATCCGTTTGCCTTATGCTAGAAGTTTAATAGTGCATTTTACTCGCCATTCCACGCGCTTTAAGATACCGCGTAGCCCAGTACGCTATCTGAAATAGGAGCGACGTAAATTGAACAAATGTGATAGAATTTCGCTGAATTCTTATATTAACCGTAATATAAAATGATCTAATCGGGTCTCTGTTTGCCTTACCCTAGAAGTTTAATAGTGCATTTTACTCGCCATTTCATGCGCTTTGAGATGCCGCTTAGCCCAATATGCTATCTGATATAGGAGCGACGTAAATTGAACAAATGTGATAGAATTACGCTGAATTCTTATATTAACCAAAATATAAAATGATCTAATCGGGTCTCTGATTGCCCTATCATAGAAGATTAATAGTGCATTTTACTCGCAATTCCACGCGCTTTAAGATGCCGCCTAGCCCAGTATGCTATCTGAAATAGGAACGACGTAAATTGAACAAACGTGATAGAATTTTGCTGAATTCTTAAATTAACCATAATATAAAATGATCTAATCGGGTCTCTGATTGCCCTACTCTAGAAGTTTAATAGTGCATTTTACTCGTCATTTCATGCGCTTTGAGATGCCGCTTATCCCAATAAGCTGTCTGAAGTAGGAGCGACGTAAAATGAACAAATGTGATACGATTTCGCTGAATTCTTAAATTAACCATAATATAAAATGATCTAATCGGGTCTCTATGTGCCCAACCCTAGAAGCTTAATAGTGCATTTTACTCGCCATTTCTTGCGCTTGGAGATGCCGCTTAGCCCAATACGCTATCTGAAATAGGAGCGACGTAAATTGAACAAATGTGATAGAATTTCCCTGAAATGTTATAGTAAACAAAATATAAAATGATCTATTCGGAACTCTGATTGCCCTATCATAGAAGTTTTGTAGTGCATTTTACTCGCCGTTCCACGCGCTTTAAGATGCCGCCTAGAGCAGTACGCTATCTGAAATAGGAGCGACGTTAGTTGAACAAATGTGATAGAATTACGCTGAATTCTTATATTAACCGTAATATAAAATGATCTATTCGGGTCTCTGTTCGCCCTACCCTAGAAGTTTAATAGTGCATTTCACTCGCCATTCCATGCGCTTTGAGATGCCGCTTAGCCCAATACGCTATCTGAAATAGGAGCGACGTAAATTGAACAAATGTGATAGAATTTCGCTGAATTCTTATATTAACCTTAATGTAAAATGATCTAATCGGGTCTCTGTTCGCCCTGCCCTAGAAGTTTAATAGTGCATTTTACTCGCCATTCCACGCGCTTTAAGATGCCGCCTAGCCCAGTATGCTATCTGAAATAGGAGCGACGTAAATTGCACAAATGTGATAGAACTTCGCTGAATTCTTATATTAACCGTAATATAAAATGATCTTATCGGGTCTCTGATTGCCCCACCCTAGAAGTTTAATAGTGCATTTTACTCGCCCTTTCGTGCGCTTTGAGATGCCGCTTAGCCCAATATGCTATCTGAAATAGGAGCGACATAAATTGAACAAATGTGATAGAATTTCGCTGGATTCTTATATTAACCAAAATATAAAATGAACTAATCGGGTCTCTGATTGCCCTATCATAGAAGTTTAATAGTGCATTTTACTCGCCATTTCATGCGCTTTGAGATGCCGCTTATCCCAATAAGCTATCTGAAATAGGAGCGATGTAACTTGAACAAATGTGATAGAATTTCGCTGAATTCTTAAATTAACCATAATATGAAATGACCTAATCGGGTCTCTGTTTGCCTACCCTAGAAGTTGAATAGAGCATTTTAGTCGTCATTTCATGCGCTTTGAGATGCCGCCTAGCCCAGTACGCTATCTGAAATAGGAGCGACGTAAATTGAACAAATGTGATAGAATTTCGCTGAATTCTTTTACTTACCATAATGTTAAATGATCTAATCGGGTCTCTGCTCGCCCTAGCGTAGAAGCTTAATGGTGCATTTTATTCGTCATTTCATGCGCTTTGAGATGCCGCTTAGCCCAATACGCTATCTGAAATAGGAGCGACGTAAATTGAACAAATGTGATAGAATTTCGCTGGATTCTTATATTAACCAAAATATAAAATGATCTAATCGGGTCTCTGATTGCCCTATCATAGAAGTTTAATAGTGCATTTTACTCGCCATTCCACGCGCTTTAAGTCGCCGCCTAGCCCAGTACGCTATCTGAAATAGGAGCTACGTAAGTTGAACAAATGTCACAGAATTACGCTGAATTCTTATGTTAACCGTAATATAAAATGATCTAATCGGGTCTCTGTTTGCCTTATCCTAGAAGTTTAAGAGTGCATTTTACTCGCCATTTCATGCGCTTTGAGATGCCGCTTAGCCCAATACGCTATCTGAAATAGGAGCTACGTAAGTTGAACAAATGTCACAGAATTACGCTGAATTCTTATGTTAACCGTAATATAAAATGATCTAATCGGGTCTCTGTTTGCCTTATCCTAGAAGTTTAATAGTGCATTTTACACGCCATTTCATGCGCTTTGAGATGCCGCTTAGCACAATACGCTATCTGAAATAGGAGCGACGTAAATTAAACAAATGTGATAGAATTTCGCTGAATTCTTATATTAACCAAAATATAAAATGATCTAATCGGGTCTCTGATTGCCCTATCATAGAAGTTTAATAGTGCATTTTACTCGCCATTTCTTGCGCTTTGAGATGCCGCTTAGCCCAATACGCTATCTGAAATAGGAGCGACGTAAATTGAACAAATGTGATAGAATTTTTCTGAATTCTTAAATTAACCATAATATGAAATGACCTAATCGGGTCTCTGTTTGCCCTACCCTAGAAGTTTAATAGTGCATTTTACTCGCCATTTCTTGCGCTTTGAGATGCCGCTTAGCCCAATACGCTATCTGAAATAGGAGCGACGTAAATTAAACAAATGTGATAGAATTTCGCTGAATTCTTATTTTAACCATAATATAAAATGATCTAATCGGGTCTCTGTTTGCCCCACCCTAGAAGTTTAATAGTGCATTTTACTCGCCATTTCATGCGCTTTGAGATGCCGCTTAGCCCAATACGCTATCTGAAATAGGAGCGACGTAAGTTGAACAAATGTGATAGAATTTCGCTGAATTCTTTTATTAACCATAATGTAAAATGATCTAATCGGGTCTCTGTTCGCCCTAGCCTAGAAGTTTAATAGTTGATGTTACTCGCCATTCCGCGCGCATTAAGATGCCGCCTAGTCCAGTACGCCATCTGAAATAGAAGCGACCTAAATTGAACAAATGTGATAGAATTTTGCTGAATTCTTAAATTAACCATAATATAAAATGATCTAATCGGGTCACTGCTTGTCCTACCCTAGAAGTTTAATAGTGCATTTTACTCGTCATTTCATGCGCTTTGAGATGCCGCTTTGCCCAATACGCTATCTGAAATAGGAGCGACGTAAATTCAACGAATGTGATAGTATTTCGCTGAATTCTTAAATTAACCATAATATAAAATGATCTAGTCGGGTCTCAGTTTGCCCTACCCTAGAACTTTAATAGTGCATTTTACTCCTCATTTCATGCGCTTTGAGATGCCGCTTAGCCCAATACGCTATCTGAAATAGGAGCGACGTAAATTGAACGAATGTGATAGTATTTCGCTGAATTCTTAAATTAACCATAATATAAAATGATCTAGTCGGGTCTCTGTTTGCCCTACCCTAGAAGTTTAATAGTGCATTTTACTCGACATTTCATGCGCTTTGAGGTGCCGCTTAGCCCAATACGCTATCTGAAATAGGAGCGACGTAAATTGAACAAATGTGATAGAATTTCGTTGAATTCTTAAATTAACCATAATATACAATGATCTAATCGGGTCTCTGTTTGCCCTACCCTAGAAGTTTAATAGTGCATTTTACTCGCCATTCCACGCGCTATAAGATGCCGCCTAGCCCAGTACGCTATCAGAAATAGGAGCGACGTAAATTGAACAAATGTGATAGAATTTTGCTGAATTCTTAAATTATCCATAATATAAAATGATCTAATCGGGTCTCTGTTTGCCCTACCCTAGAAGTTTAATAGTGCATTTTACTCGTCATTTCATGCGCTTTGAGATGCCGCGTTGCCCAATACGCTATCTGAAATAGGAGCGACGTAAATTGAACGAATGTGATAGTATTTCGCTGAATTCTTAAATTAACCATAATATAAAATGATCTAACCGGGTCTCTGTTTGCCCTAGCCTAGAAGTTTAATAGTGCATTTTACTCGCCATTTCATGCGCTTCGAGATGCCGCTTAGCCCAATACGCTATCTGAAATAGGAGCGACGTAAATTGAACAAATGTGATAGAATTTCGCTGAATTCTTTTATTAACCATAATGTAAAATGATCTAATCGGGTCTCTGTTCGCCCTAGCCTAGAAGTTTAATAGTGGATGTTACTCGCCATTCCACGCGCATTAAGATGCCGCCTAGCCCAGTACGCTATCTGAAATAGGAGCGACCTAAATTGAACAAATGTGATAGAATTTTGCTGAATTCTTAAATTAACCATAATATAAAATGATCTAATCGGGTCTCTGTTTGCCCCACCCTAGAAGTTTAATAGTGCATTTTACTCGCCATTTCATGCGCTTTGAGATGCCGCTTAGCCCAATACGCTATCTGAAATAGGAGCGACGTAAGTTGAACAAATGTGATAGAATTTCGCTGAATTCTTTTATTAACCATAATGTAAAATGATCTAATCGTGTCTCTGTTCGCCCTAGCCTAGAAGTTTAATAGTTGATGTTACTCGCCATTCCACGCGCATTAAGATGCCGCCTAGCCCAGTACGCCATCTGAAATAGAAGCGACCTAAATTGAACAAATGTGATAGAATTTTGCTGAATTCTTAAATTAACCATAATATAAAATGATCTAATCGGGTCACTGCTTGTCCTACCCTAGAAGTTTAATAGTGCATTTTACTCGTCATTTCATGCGCTTTGAGATGCCGCTTTGCCCAATACGCTATCTGAAATAGGAGCGACGTAAATTCAACGAATGTGATAGTATTTCGCTGAATTCTTAAATTAACCATAATATAAAATGATCTAGTCGGGTCTTTGTTCGCCCTACCCTAGAAGTTTAATAGTGCATTTCACTCGTCATTTCATGCGCTTTGAGTTGCCGCTTAGCCCAATAAGCTATCTGAAATAGGAGCGACGTAAATTGAACAAATGTGATAGAACTTCGCTGAATTCTTATATTAACCGTAATATAAAATGTTCTTATCGGGTCTCTGATTGCCCCACCCTGGAAGTTTAATAGTGCATTTTACTCGCCCTTTCGTGCGCTTTGAGATGCCGCTTAGCCCAATACGCTATCTGAAATAGGAGCGACGTAAATTGAACAAATGTGATAGAATTTCGCTGAATTCTTTTATTAACCATAATGTAAAATGATCTAATCGGGTCTCTGTTCGCCCTAGCCTAGAAGTTTAATAGTGCATTCTACTCGCCATTTCATGCGCTTTGAGATGCCGCTTAGCCCAATACGCTATCTGAAATAGGAGCGACGTAAATTGAACAAATGTGATAGAATTTCGCTGAATTCTTTTATTAACCATAATGTAAAATGATCTAATCGGGTCTCTGTTCGCCCTAGCCTAGAAGTTTAATAGTTGATGTTACTCCTCATTTCATGCGCTTTGAGATGCCGCTTAGCCCAATACGCTATCTGAAATAGGAGCGACGTAAATTGAACAAATGTGATAGAATTTGGCTGAATTCTTATATAAACCAAAATATAAAATGATCTAATCGGGTCTCTGATTGCCCTATCATAGAATTTTAATAGTGCATTTTACTCGCCATTCCGCACGCTTTAAGATGCCGCCTAGCCCAATACGCTATCTGAAATAGGAGCGACGTAAATTGAACAAATGTGATAGAATTTTGCTGAATTCTTAAATTAACCATAATACAAAATGATCTAATCGGGTCTCTGTTTGCCCTACCTTAGAAGTATAATAGTGCATTTTACTCGTCATTTCATGCGCTTAGAGATGCCGCTTAGCCGAATACACTATCTGAAATAGGAGCGACGTAAATTGAACAAATGTGATAGAATTTCCTTGAATTCTTATATTAACCAAAATATAAAATGATCTGATCGGGTCCCTGATTGCCCTATCATAGAAGTTTAACAGTGCATTTTACTCGCCATTCCACGCGCTTTAAGATGCCGCCTAGCCCAGTACGCTATCTGAAATAGGAGCGACGTAAATTGAACAAATGTGATAGAATTTTGCTGAATTCTTAAATTAACGGTAATATAAAATGATCTAATCGGGTCTCTGATTGCCCTACCCTAGAAAATTAATAGTGCATTTCACTCGTCATTCCACGCGCTTTAAGATGCCGCCCAGCCCAGTACGCTATCTGAAATAGGAGCAACATAAATTGAACAAATGTGACAGAATTTTGCTGAATTCTTATATTAACCGTAATATAAAATGATCTAATCGGGACACTCTTTGCCTTACCCTAGAAGTTTAATTGTGCATTTCACTCGTCATTTCATGCGCTTTGAGATGCCGCTTAGCGCACTGCGCTATCTGAAATAGGAGAGACGTAAATTGAACAAATGTGATAGAATTTCGCTGAATTCTTTTATTAACCATAATGTAGAATGATCTAATCGGGTCTCTGTTCGCCCTAGCCTATAAGTTTAATAGTGCATTTTATTCGCCATTTCATGCGCTTTGAGATGCCGCTTAGCCCATTACACTATGTGAAATAGGAGCGACGTAAATTGAACAAATGGGATAGAATTTCGCTGAATTCTGAAATTAACTATAATATAAAATGATCTAATCGGGTCTCTGTTTGCCCTACCCTAGAAGTTTAATAGTGCATTTTACTCGCCATTCCACGCGCTTTAAGATGCCGCCTAGCCCAGTACGCTATCAGAAATAGGAGCGACGTAAATTGAACAAATGTGATAGAATTTTGCTGAATTCTTAAATTATCGATAATATAAAATGATCTAATCGGGTCTCTGTTTGCCCTACCCTAGAAGTTTAATAATGAATTTTACTCGCCCTTCCACGCGCTTTAAGATGCCGCCTAGCCCAGTACGCTATCTCAAGCAGGTGCGGCGTAAGTTGAACAAATGTGATAGAATTACGCTGAATTCTTATATTATCCGTAATATAAAATGATCTAATCGGTTCTCCGTTTGCCTTATCCTAGAAGTTTAATAGTACGTCTGACTCGCCATTTCATGCGCTTTCAGATGCCGCCTAGCCCAATGCGCTATCTGAAATAGGAGAGACGTAAATTGAACAAATGTGATAGAATTTCCCTGAATTCTTATATTAACCTTAATGTAAAATGATCTAATCGGGTCTCTGTTCGCCCTACCCTAGAAGTTTAATAGTGCATTTCACTCCTCATTTCATGCGCTTTGAGATGCCGCTTAGCTCAATAAGCTATCTGAAATAGGAGCGACGTAAATTGAATAAATGTGATGGAATTTCGCTGAATTCTATATTAACCAAAATATAAAATGATCTAATCGGGTCTCTTATTGCCCTATCATAGAAGCTTAATAGTGCATTTTACTCGCCATTCCACGCGCTTTAAGGTGCCGCCTACCCCAGTACGCTATCTGAAATAGGAGCGACGTAAGTTGAACAAATGTGATAGAATTACGCTGAATTCTTATATTAACCATACTATAAAATGATCTAATGGGGTCTCTGTTTGCCCTACCCTAGAAGTTTAATAGTGCATTTTACTCGCCATTTCTTGCGCTTTGGGATGCCGCTTAGCACAAGTCGCTATCTGAAATAGGAGCGATGTAAATTGAACAAATGTGGTAGAATTTCGCTGAATTCTTATATTAACCTTAATGTAAAATGATCTAATCGGGTCTTTGTTCGCCCTACCCAAGAAGTTTAATAGTGCATTTCACTTGTCAATTCATGCGCTTCGCGATGCCGCTTAGCCCAATAAGCTATCTGAAATTGGAGCGACGTAAATTGAACATATGTGATAGAATTTCGCTGAATTCTTATATTAACCAAAATATAAAATGATCTAATCGGGTCTCTGATTGCCCTATCATAGAAGTTTAATAGTGCATTTTACTCGCCATTCCACGCGATTTAAGATGCCGCCTAGCCCAGTACGCTATCTGAAATAGGAGCTACGTAAGTTGAACGAATGTGACAGAATTACGCTGATTTCTTATATTAACCGTAATATAAAATGATCTAATCGGGTCTCTGTTTGCCTTATCCTAGAAGTTTAATAGTGCATTTTACTCGCCATTTCATGCGCTTTGAGATGCCTCTTAGCCCAATACGCTATCTGAAATAGGAGCGACGTAAATTGAACAAATGTGATAGAATTTCGCTGAATTCTTATTTTAACCTTAATGTAAAATGATCTAATCGGGTCTCAGTTCGCCCTACCCAAGAAGTTTAATAGTGCATTTCTCTTGTCATTTCATGCGCTTTGCGATGCCGCTTAGCCCAATAGCTATCTGAAATAGGAGCGACGTAAATTGAACAAATGTGATAGAATTTCCCTGAAATCTTATATTAACCGTAATATAAAATGATCTAATCGGGTCTCTGTTTGCATTACCCTCGAAGTTTAATAGTGCATTTTACTCGCCTTTCCACGCGCTTTAAGATGCCGCCTATCCGAGTACGCTATCTGAAATAGGAGCGACGTAAGTTGAACAAATGTGATAGAATTTCGCTGAATTCTTATGTTAACCGTAATATAAAATGATCTAATCGGGTCTCTGTTTGCCCTACCCTAGAAGTTTAATAGTGCATTTTACTCGCCATTTCTTGCGCTTTGAGATGCCGCTTAGCACAAGTCGCTATCTGAAATAGGAGCGATGTAACTTGAACAAATGTGATAGAATTTCGCTGAATTCTTAAATTAACCATAATATGAAATGACCTAATCGGGTCTCTGTTTGCCCTACCCTAGAAGTTTAATAGAGCATTTTACTCGTCATTTCATGCGCTTTGAGATGCCGCCTAGCCCAGTACGCTATCTGAAATAGGAGCGACGTAAATTGAACAAATGTGATAGAATTTCGCTGAATTCTTTTATTTACCATAATGTTAAATGATCTAATCGGGTCTCTGTTCGCCCTAGCGTACAAGCTTAATAGTGCATTTTATTCGTCATTTCATGCGCTTTGAGATGCCGCTTAGCACAATACGCTATCTGAAATAGGAGCGACGCAAATTGAACAAATGTGATAGAATTTCGCTGAATTCTTATATTAACCATAATATAAAATGATGTAATCGGGTCTCTGTTCGCCCTACCCAAGAAGTTTAATAGTGCATTTCTCTCGTCATTCCATGCGCTTTGAGATGCCGCTTAGCCCAATATCTATCTGAAATAGGAGCGACGTAAATTGAACAAATGTGATAGAATTTCCCTGAAATCTTATATTAACCGTAATATAAAATGATCTAATCGGGTCTCTGTTTGCATTACCCGAGAAGTTTAATAGTGCATTTTACTCGCCATTCCACGCGCTTTAAGATGCCGCCTATCCGAGTACGCTTTCTGAAATAGGAGCGACGTAAGTTGAACAAATGTGATAGAATAACGCTGAATTCTTATATTCACCGTAATATAAAATGGTCTAATCGGGTCTCCGTTTGCCTTATGCTAGAAGTATAATAGTGCATTTTACTCGCCATTCCACGCGCTTTAAGATACCGCGTAGCCCAGTACGCTATCTGAAATAGGAGCGACGTAAATTGAACAAATGTGATAGAATTTTGCTGAATTCTTAAATTAACCATAATATAAAATGATGTAATCGGGTCTCTGTTCGCCCTACCCAAGAAGTTTAATAGTGCATTTCTCTCGTCATTTCATGCGCTTTGAGATGCCGCATAGCCCAATACGCTATCTGAAATAGGAGCGACGTAAATTGAACAAATGTGATAGAATTTCGCTGAATTCTTATATTAACCGTAATATAAAATGGTCTAATCGGGTATCCGTTTGCCTTATGCTAGAAGTTTAATAGTGCATTTTACTCGCCATTCCACGCGCTTTAAGATACCGCGTAGCCCAGTACGCTATCTGAAATAGGAGCGACGTAAATTGAACAAATGTGATAGAATTTCGCTGAATTCTTATATTAACCGTAATATAAAATGATCTAATCGGGTCTCTGTTTGCCTTACCCTAGAAGTTTAATAGTGCATTTTACTCGCCATTTCATGCGCTTTGAGATGCCGCTTAGCCCAATATGCTATCTGATATAGGAGCGACGTAAATTGAACAAATGTGATAGAATTACGCTGAATTCTTATATTAACCAAAATATAAAATTATCTAATCGGGTCTCTGATTGCCCTATCATAGAAGATTAATAGTGCATTTTACTCGCAATTCCACGCGCTTTAAGATGCCGCCTAGCCCAGTATGCTATCTGAAATAGGAACGACGTAAATTGAACAAACGTGATAGAATTTTGCTGAATTCTTAAATTAACCATAATATAAAATGATCTAATCGGGTCTCTGATTGCCCTGCTCTAGAAGTTTAATAGTGCATTTTACTCGTCATTTCATGCGCTTTGAGATGCCGCTTATCCCAATAAGCTGTCTGAAGCAGGAGCGACGTAAAATGGACAAATGTGATACGATTTCGCTGAATTCTTAAATTAACCATAATATAAAATGATCTAATCGGGTCTCTATGTGCCCAACCCTAGAAGCTTAATAGTGCATTTTACTCGCCATTTCTTGCGCTTGGAGATGCCGCTTAGCCCAATACGCTATCTGAAATAGGAGCGACGTAAATTGAACAAATGTGATAGAATTTCGCTGGATTCTTATATTAACCAAAATATAAAATGATCTAATCGGGTCTCTGATTGCCCTATCATAGAAGTTTAATAGTGCATTTTACTCGCCATTCCACGCGCTTTAAGTTGCCGCCTAGCCCAGTACGCTATCTGAAATAGGAGCTACGTAAGTTGAACAAATGTCACAGAATTACGCTGAATTCTTATGTTAACCGTAATATAAAATGATCTAATCGGGTCTCTGTTTGCCTTATCCTAGAAGTTTAAGAGTGCATTTTACTCGCCATTTCATGCGCTTTGAGATGCCGCTTAGCCCAATAGCTATCTGAAATAGGAGCGACGTAAATTGAACAAATGTGATAGAATTTCCCTGAAATCTTATATTAAAGAAAATATAAAATGATCTAAACGGGACGCTGATTGCCCTATCATAGACGTTTAGTAGTGCATTTCACTCGCCCTTCCACGCGCTTTAAGATGCCGCCTAGCCCAGTACACTATCTGAAATAGGAGCGACGTAAATTGAAAAAATGTGATAGAATTTCGCTGAATTCTTATATTAACCAAAATATAAAATGATCTAATGGGGTCTCTGTTTGCCCTACCCTAGAAGTTTAATAGTGCATTTTACTCGCCATTTCTTGCGCTTTGAGATGCCGCTTAGCCCAATACGCTGTCTGAAATAGGAGCGACGTAAAATGAACAAATGTGATAGGATTTCGCTGAATTCTTAAATTAACCATAATATAAAATGATCTAATCGGGTCTATATGTGCCCAACCCTAGAAGCTTAATAGTGCATTTTACTCGCCATTTCTTGCGCTTTGAGATGCCGCTTAGCCCAATACGCTATCTGAAATAGGAGCTACGTAAGTTGAACAAATGTCACAGAATTACGCTGAATTCTTATGTTAACCGTAATATAAAATGATCTAATCGGGTCTCTGTTTGCCTTATCCTAGAAGTTTAATAGTGCATTTTACACGCCATTTCATGCGCTTTGAGATGCCGCTTAGCAAAATACGCTATCTGAAATAGGAGCGATGTAAATTGATCAAATGTGATAGAATTTCGCTGAATTCTTATATTAACCAAAATATAAAATGATCTAATCGGGTCTCTGATTGCCCTACCCTAGAAGCTTAATAGTGCATTTTACTCGCCATTTCATGCGCTTTGAGATGCCGTTTAGCCCAATACGCTATCTGAAATAGGAGCGACGTAAGTTGAACAAATGTGATAGAATTTCGCTGAATTCTTTTATTAACCATAATGTAAAATGATCTAATCGTGTCTCTGTTCGCCCTAGCCTAGAAGTTTAATAGTTGATGTTACTCGCCATTCCACGCGCATTAAGATGCCGCCTATCCCAGAACGCCATCTGAAATAGAAGCGACCTAAATTGAACAAATGTGATAGAATTTTGCTGAATTCTTAAATTAACCATAATATAAAATGATCTAATCGGGTCACTGCTTGTCCTACCCTAGAAGTTTAATAGTGCATTTTACTCGTCATTTCATGCGCTTTCTGATGCCGCTTTGCCCAATACGCTATCTGAAATAGGAGCGACGTAAATTCAACGAATGTGATAGTATTTCGCTGAATTCTTAAATTAACCATAATATAAAATGATCTAGTCGGGTCTCAGTTTGCCCTACCCTAGAACTTTAATAGTGCATTTTACTCCTCATTTCATGCGCTTTGAGATGCCGCTTAGCCCAATACGCTATCTGAAATAGGAGCGACGTAAATTGAACGAATGTGATAGTATTCCGCTGAATTCTTAAATTAACCATAATATAAAATGATCTAGTTGGGTCTCTGTTTGCCCTACCCTAGAAGTTTAATAGTGCATTTTACTCGCCATTCCACGCGCTTTAAGATGCCGCCTAGCCCAGTACGCTATCAGAAATAGGAGCGACGAAAATTGAACAAATGTGATAGAATTTTGCTGAATTCTTAAATTATCCATAATGTAAAATGATCTAATCGGGTCTCTGTTTGCCCTACCCTAGAAGTTTAATAGTGCATTTTACTCGTCATTTCATGCGCTTTGAGATGCCGCGTTGCCCAATACGCTATCTGAAATAGGAGCGACGTAAATTGAACGAATGTGATAGTATTTCGCTGAATTCTTAAATTAACCATAATATAAAATGATCTAGTCGGGTCTCTGTTTGCCCTACACTAGAACTTTAATAGTGCATTTTACTCCTCATTTCATGCGCTTTGAGATACCGCTTAGCCCAATACGATATCTGAAATAGGAGCGACGTAAATTGAACAAATGTGATAGAATTTCGCTGAATTCTTTTATTAACCATAATGTAAAATGATCTAATCGGGTCTCTGTTCGCCCTAGCCTAGAAGTTTAATAGTGCATTCTACTCGCCATTTCATGCGCTTTGAGATGCCGCTTAGCCCAATACGCTATCTGAAATAGGAGCGACGTAAATTGAACAAATGTGATAGAATTTCGCTGAATTCTTTTATTAACCATAATGTAAAATGATCTAATCGGGTCTCTGTTCGCCCTAGCCTAGAAGTTTAATAGTGGATGTTACTCGCCATTCCACGTGCATTAAGATGCCGCCTAGCCCAGTACGCTATCTGAAATAGGAGCGACCTAAATTGAACAAATGTGATAGAATTTTGCTGAATTCTTAAATTAACCATAATATAAAATGATCTAATCGGGTCTCTGTTTGCCCCACCCTAGAAGTTTAATAGTGCATTTTACTCGCCATTTCATGCGCTTTGAGATGCCGCTTAGCCCAATACGCTATCTGAAATAGGAGCGACGTAAATTGAACAAATGTGATAGAATTTCGCTGAATTCTTTTATTAACCATAATGTAAAATGATCTAATCGGGTCTCTGTTCGCCCTAGCCTAGAAGTTTAATAGTTGACGTTACTCGCCATTCCACGCGCATTAAGATGCCGCCTAGCACAGTACGCCATCTGAAATAGAAGCGACCTAAATTGAACAAATGTGATAGAATTTTGCTGAATTCTTAAATTAACCATAATATAAAATGATCTAATCGGGTCACTGCTTGTCCTACCCTAGAAGTTTAATAGTGCATTTTACTCGTCATTTCATGCGCTTTGAGATGCCGCTTTGCCCAATACGCTATCTGAAATAGGAGCGACGTAAATTCAACGAATGTGATAGTATTTCGCTGAATTCTTAAATTAACCATAATATAAAATGATCTAGTCGGGTCTCAGTTTGCCCTACCCTAGAACTTTAATAGTGCATTTTACTCCTCATTTCATGCGCTTTGAGATGCCGCTTAGCCCAATACGCTATCTGAAATAGGAGCGACGTAAATTGAACGAATGTGATAGTATTTCGCTGAATTCTTAAATTAACCATAATATAAAATGATCTAGTTGGGTCTCTGTTTGCCCTACCCTAGAAGTTTAATAGTGCATTTTACTCGCCATTCCACGCGCTTTAAGATGCCGCCTAGCCCAGTACGCTATCAGAAATAGGAGCGACGTAAATTGAACAAATGTGATAGAATTTTGCTGAATTCTTAAATTATCCATAATGTAAAATGATCTAATCGGGTCTCTGTTTGCCCTACCCTAGAAGTTTAAAAGTGCATTTTACTCGTCATTTCATGCGCTTTGAGATGCCGCGTTGCCCAATACGCTATCTGAAATAGGAGCGACGTAAATTGAACGAATGTGATAGTATTTCGCTGAATTCTTAAATTAACCATAATATAAAATGATCTAGTCGGGTCTCTGTTTGCCCTACACTAGAACTTTAATAGTGCATTTTACTCCTCATTTCATGCGCTTTGAGATACCGCTTAGCCCAATACGATATCTGAAATAGGAGCGACGTAAATTGAACAAATGTGATAGAATTTCGCTGAATTCTTTTATTAACCATAATGTAAAATGATCTAATCGGGTCTCTGTTCGCCCTAGCCTAGAAGTTTAATAGTGCATTCTACTCGCCATTTCATGCGCTTTGAGATGCCGCTTAGCCCAATACGCTATCTGAAATAGGAGCGACGTAAATTGAACAAATGTGATAGAATTTCGCTGAATTCTTTTATTAACCATAATGTAAAATGATCTAATCGGGTCTCTGTTCGCCCTAGCCTAGAAGTTTAATAGTTGATGTTACTCGCCATTCCACGCGCATTAAGATGCCGCCTAGCACAGTACGCCATCTGAAATAGAAGCGACCTAAATTGAACAAATGTGATAGAATTTTGCTGAATTCTTAAATTAACCATAATATAAAATGATCTAATCGGGTCACTGCTTGTCCTACCCTAGAAGTTTAATAGTGCATTTTACTCGTCATTTCATGCGCTTTGAGATGCCGCTTTGCCCAATACGCTATCTGAAATAGGAGCGACGTAAATTGAACAAATGTGATAGAATTTCGCTGAAATCTTATATTAACCAAAATATAAAATGATCTAATCCGGTCTCTGTTTGCCCTACCCTAGAAGTTGAATAGTGCATTGTACGAGCCATTTCTTGCGCTTTGAGATGCAGCTTAGCCCAATACGCTATCTGAAATACGAGCGACGTAAATTGAACAAATGTGATAGAACTTAGCTGAATTCTTATATTAACCGTAATATAAAATGATCTTATCGGGTCTCTGATTGCCCCACCCTAGAAGTTTAATAGTGCATTTTACTCGCCCTTTCGTGCCCTTTGAGATGCCGCTTAGCCCAATACGCTATCTGAAATAGGAGCGACGTAAATTGAACAAATGTGATAGAATTTCGCTGGATTCTTATATTAACCAAAATATAAAATGAACTAATCGGGTCTCTGATTGCCCTATCATAGAAGTTTAATAGTGCATTTTACTCGCCATTCCACGCGGTTTAAGTTGCCGCCTAGCCCAGTACGCTATCTGAAATAGGAGCTACGTAACTTGAACAAATGTGACAGAATTACGCTGAATTCTTATATTAACCGTAATATAAAATGATCTAATCGGGTCTCTGTTTGCCTTATCCTAGAAGTTTAATAGTGCATTTTACTCGCCATTTCATGCGCTTTGAGATGCCGCTTATCCCAATAAGCTATCTGAAATAGGAGCGATGTAACTTGAACAAATGTGATAGAATTTCGCTGAATTCTTAAATTAACCATAATATGAAATGACCTAATCGGGTCTCTGTTTGCCTACCCTAGAAGTTTAATAGAGCATTTTACTCGTCATTTCATGCGCTTTGAGATGCCGCCTAGCTCAGTACGCTATCTGAAATAGGAGCGACGTAAATTGAACAAATGTGATAGAATTTCGCTGAATTCTTTTATTTACCATAATGTTAAATGATCTAATCGGGTCTCTGTTCGCCCTAGCGTAGAAGCTTAATAGTGCATTTTATTCGTCATTTCATGCGCTTTGAGATGCCGCTTAGCCCAATACGCTATCTGAAATAGGAGCGACGCAAATTGAACAAATGCGATAGAATATCGCTGAATTCTTATATTAACCATAATATAAAACGATGTAATCGGGTCTCTGTTCGCCCTACCCAAGAAGTTTAATGGTGCATTTCTCTCGTCATTTCATGCGCTTTGAGATGCCGCTTAGCCCAATAGCTATCTGAAATAGGAGCGACGTAAAACTGAACAAATGTGATAGAATTTCCCTGAAATCTTATATTAAACAATACATAAAATGATCTAAACGGGACTCTGATTGCCCTACCATAGAAGTTTAGTAGTGCATTTTACTCGACCTTACACGCGCTTTAAGATTCCGCCGAGCCCAGTACACTATCTGAAATAGGAGCGACGTATGTTGAACAAATGTGATAGAATTACGCTGAATTCTTATATTAACCGTAATATAAAATGATCTAATCGGGTCTCTGTTTGCCTTACCCTAGAAGTTTAATAGTGCATTTTACTCGCCATCCCATGCGCTTTGAGATGCCGCTCAGCCCAATACGCTATCTGAAATAGGAGCGACGTAAATTGAACAAATGTGATAGAATCACGCTGAATTCTTATATTAACCGTAATATAAAATGGTCTAATCGGGTCTCCATTTGCCTTATCCTAGAAGTTTAATAGTGCATTTTACTCGCCATTCCATGCGCATGGAGATGCCGCTTAGCCCAATACGGTATTTGAAATAGGAGCGATGTAAATTGAACAAATGTGATAGAATTTCGCTGAATTCTTAAATTAACCATAATATGAAATGACCTAATCGGGTCTCTGTTCGCCCTACCCAAGAAGTTTAATAGTGCATTTCTCTCGTCATTTCATACGTTTTGAGATGCCGCTTAGCCCAATACGCTATCGGAAATAGGAGCGACGTAAATTGAACAAATGTGATAGAATTTCCCTGAAATCTTATATTAAACAATACATAAAATGATCTAAACGGGACTCTGATTGCCCTACCATAGAAGTTTAGTAGTGCATTTTACTCGCCCATCCACCTGCTTTAAGATGCCGCCGAGCCCAGTACACTATCTGAAATAGGAGCGACGTATGTTGAACAAATGTGATAGAATTACGCTGAATTCTTATATTAACCGTAATATAAAATGATCTAATCGGGTCTCTGTTTGCCTTACCCTAGAAGTTTAATAGTGCATTTTACTCGCCATCTCATGCGCTTTGAGATGCGGCCTAGCTCAGTAGGCTATCTGAAGTAGGAGCTACGTAAGTTGAACGAATGTGACAGAATTACGCTGATTTCTTATATTAACCGTAATATAAAATGATCTAATCGGGTCTCTGTTTGCCTTATCCTAGAAGTTTAATAGTGCATTTTACTCGCCATTTCATGCGCTTTGAGATGCCTCTTAGTCCAATACGCTATCTGAAATAGGAGCGACGTAAATTGAACAAATGTGATAGAATTTCGCTGAATTCTTATATTAACCAAAATATAAAATGATCTAATCCGGTCTCTGTTTGCCCTACCCTAGAAGTTGAATAGTGCATTGTACGAGCCATTTCTTGCGCTTTGAGATGCAGCTTAGCCCAATACGCTATCTGAAATAGGAGCGACGTAAATTGAACAAATGTGATAGAACTTCGCTGAATTCTTATATTAACCGTAATATAAAATGATCTTATCGGGTCTCTGATTGCCCCACCCTAGAAGTTTAATAGTGCATTTTACTCGCCCTTTCGTGCCCTTAGAGATGCCGCTTAGCCCAATACGCTATCTGAAATAGGAGCGACGTAAATTGAACAAATGTGATAGAATTTCGCTGGATTCTTATATTAACCAAAATATAAAATGAACTAATCGGGTCTCTGATTGCCCTATCATAGAAGTTTAATAGTGCATTTTACTCGCCATTCCACGCGGTTTAAGTTGCCGCCTAGCCCAGTACGCTATCTGAAATAGGAGCTACGTAACTTGAACAAATGTGACAGAATTACGCTGAATTCTTATATTAACCGTAATATAAAATGATCTAATCGGGTCTCTGTTTGCCTTATCCTAGAAGTTTAATAGTGCATTTTACTCGCCATTTCATGCGCTTTGAGATGCCGCTTATCCCAATAAGCTATCTGAAATAGGAGCGATGTAACTTGAACAAATGTGATAGAATTTCGCTGAATTCTTAAATTAACCATAATATGAAATGACCTAATCGGGTCTCTGTTTGCCTACCCTAGAAGTTTAATAGAGCATTTTACTCGTCATTTCATGCGCTTTGAGATGCCGCCTAGCCCAGTACGCTATCTGAAATAGGAGCGACGTAAATTGAACAAATGTGATAGAATTTCGCTGAATTCTTTTATTTACCATAATGTTAAATGATCTAATCGGGTCTCTGTTCGCCCTAGCGTAGAAGCTTAATAGTGCATTTTATTCGTCATTTCATGCGCTTTGAGATGCCGCTTAGCCCAATACGCTATCTGAAATAGGAGCGACGCAAATTGAACAAATGCGATAGAATATCGCTGAATTCTTATATTAACCATAATATAAAATGATGTAATCGGGTCTCTGTTCGCCCTACCCAAGAAGTTTAATGGTGCATTTCTCTCGTCATTTCATGCGCTTTGAGATGCCGCTTAGCCCAATAGCTATCTGAAATAGGAGCGACGTAAAACTGAACAAATGTGATAGAATTTCCCTGAAATCTTATATTAACCGTAATATAAAATGATCTAATCGGGTCTCTGTTTGCATTACCCTCGAAGTTTAATAGTGCATTTTACTCGCCTTTCCACGCGCTTTAAGATGCCGCCTATCCGAGTACGCTATTTGAAATAGGAGCGATGTAAATTGAACAAATGTGATAGAATTTCGCTGAATTCTTAATTTAACCATAATATGAAATGACCTAATCGGGTCTCTGTTTGCCTTACCCTAGAAGTTTAATAGTGCATTTTACTCGCCATCTCATGCGCATTGAGATGCCGCTTAGCCCAATACGCTATCTGAAATAGGAGCGACGTAAATTGAACAAATGTGATAGAATTACGCTGAATCCTTATATTAACCATAATATAAAATGATCTAATGGGGTCTCTGTTTGCCCTACCCTAGAAGTTTAATAGTGAATTTTACTCGCCATTTCTTGAGCTTTGAGATGCCGCTTAGCCCAATACGCTATCTGAAATAGGAGCGACGTAAATTGAACAAATGTGATAGAATTTCGCTGAATTCTTATATTAACCAAAATATAAAATGATCTAATCGGTTCTCTGATTGCCCTACCCTAGAAGTTTAATAGTGCATTTTACTCGCCATTTCATGCGCTTTGAGATGCCGCTTAGCCCAATACACTATCTGAAATAGGAGCGACGTAAATTGAACAAATGTGATAGAATTTCGCTGAATTCTTATATTAACCAAAATATAAAATGATCTAATCGGGTCTCTGATTGCCCTACCCTAGAAGTTTAATAGTGCATTTTGCTCGCCATTTCATGCGCTTTGAGATGCCGCTTAGCCCAATACGCTATCTGAAATAGGAGCGACGTAAATTGAACAAATGTGATAGAATTTCGCTGAATTCTTATATTAACCAAAATATAAAATGATCTAATCGGGTCTCTGATTGCCCTACCCTAGAAGTTTAATAGTGCATTTTACTCGCCATTTCATGCGCTTTGAGATGCCGCTTAGCCCAATACGCTATCTGAAATAGGAGCGACGTAAATTGAACAAATGTGATAGAATTTCGCTGGATTCTTATATTAACCAAAATATAAAATGATCTAATCGCGTCTCTGATTGCCCTATCATAGAAGTTTAGTAGTGCATTTTACTCGCCATTCCACGCGCTTTAAGTTGCCGCCTAGCCCAGTACGCTATCTGAAATAGGAGCTACGTAAGTTGAACAAATGTCACAGAATTACGCTGCATTCTTATGTTAACCGTAATATAAAATGATCTAATCGGGTCTCTGTTTGCCTTATCCTAGAAGTTTAATAGTGCATTTTACTCGCCATTTCATGCGCTTTGATATGCCTCTTAGCCCAATACGCTATCTGAAATAGGAGCGACGTAAATTGAACAAATGTGATAGAATTTCGCTGGATTCTTATATTAACCAAAATATAAAATGAACTAATCGGGTCTCTGATTGCCCTATCATAGAAGTTTAATAGTGCATTTTACTCGCCATTCCACGCGGTTTAAGTTGCCGCCTAGCCCAGTACGCTATCTGAAATAGGAGCTACGTAACTTGAACAAATGTGACAGAATTACGCTGAATTCTTATATTAACCGTAATATAAAATGATCTAATCGGGTCTCTGTTTGCCTTATCCGAGAAGTTTAATAGTGCATTTTACTCGCCATTCCACGCGCTTTAAGATGCCGCCTATCCGAGTACGCTTTCTGAAATAGGAGGGACGTAAGTTGAACAAATGTGATAGAATAACGCTGAATTCTTATATTAACCGTAATATAAAATGGTCTAATCGGGTCTCCGTTTGCCTTATCCTAGAAGTTTAATAGTGCATTTTACTCGCCATTCCACGCGCTTTAAGATACCGCGTAGCCCAGTACGCTATCTGAAATAGGAGCGACGTAAATTGAACAAATGTGATAGAATTTTGCTGAATTCTTTTATTTACCATAATGTTAAATGATCTAATCGGGTCTCTGTTCGCCCTACCCAAGAAGTTGAATAGTGCATTTCTCTCGTCATTTCATGCGCTTTGAGATGCCGCTTAGCCCAATAGCTATCTGAAATAGGAGCGACGTAAATTGAACAAATGTGATAGAATTTCGCTGAATTCTTAAATTAACCATAATATGAAATGACCTAATCGGGTCTCTGTTTGCCCTACCCTAGAAGTTTAATAGAGCATTTTACTCGTCATTTCATACGCTTTGAGATGCCGCCTAGAACAGTACGCTATCTGACATAGGAGCGACGTAAATTGAACAAATGTGATAGAATTTCGCTGAATTCTTTTATTTACCATAATGTTAAATGATCTAATCGGGTCTCTGTTCGCCCTAGCGTACAAGCTTAATAGTGCATTTTATTCGTCATTTCATGCGCTTTGAGATGCCGCTTAGCCCAATAGCTATCTGACATAGGAGCGACGTAAATTGAACAAATGTGATAGAATTTTCTTGAAATCTTATATTAACCGTAATATAAAATGATCTAATCGGGTCTCTGTTTGCATTACCCGAGAAGTTTAATAGTGCATTTTACTCGCCATTCCACGCGCTTTAAGATGCCGCCTATCCGAGTACGCTTTCTGAAATAGGAGCGACGTAAGTTGAACAAATGTGATAGAATAACGCTGAATTCTTATATTAACCGTAATATAAAATGGTCTAATCTGGTCTCCGTTTGCCTTATCCTAGAAGTTCAATAGTGCATTTTACTCGCCATTCCACGCGATTTAAGATACCGCGTCGCCCAGTACGGTATCTGAAATAGGAGCGACGTAAATTGAACAAATGTGATAGAATTTTGCTGAATTCTTAAATTAACCATAATATAAAATGATCTAATCGGGTCTCTATGTGCGCAGCCCTAGAAGCTTAATAGTGCATTTTACTCGCCATTTCTTGCGCTTTGAGATGCCGCTTAGCCCAATGCGCTATCTGAAATAGGAGCGACGTAAATTGAACAAATGTGATAGAATTTTGCTGAATTCTTAAATTAACCATAATATAAAATGATCTAATCGGGTCTCTATGTGCGCAGCCCTAGAAGCTTAATAGTGCATTTTACTCGCCATTTCTTGCGCTTTGAGATGCCGCTTAGCCCAATGCGCTATCTGAAATAGGAGCGACGTAAATTGAACAAATGTGATAGAATTTCGCTGAATTCTTATATTAACCAAGATATAAAATGATCTAACCGGGTCTCTGATTGCCCTATCATAGAAGTTTAGTAGTGCATTTTACTCGCCCTTCCACGCGCTTTAAGATGCCGCCTAGCGCAGTATGCTATCTGAAATAGGAACGACGTAAATTGAACAAATGTGATAGAATTTTGCTGAATTCTTAAATTAACCATAATATAAAATGATCTAATCTGGTCTCTGATTGCCCTACCCTAGAAGTTTAATAGTGCATTTTACGACCCATTTCTTGCGCTTTGCGATGCAGCTTAGCCCAATACGCTATCTGAAATAGGAGCGACGTAAATTGAACAAATGTGATAGAATTTCGCTGGATTCTTATATTTACCAAAATATAAAATGATCTAATCGGGTCTCTGATTGCCCTATCATAGAAGTTTAATAGTGCATTTTACTCGCCATTCCACGCGCTTTAAGTTGCCGCCTAGCCCAGTACGCTATCTGAAATAGGAGCTACGTAAGTTGAACAAATGTCACAGAATTACGCTGAATTCTTATGTTAACCGTAATATAAAATGATCTAATCGGGTCTCTGTTTGCCTTATCCTAGAAGTTTAATAGTGCATTTTACACGCCATTTCATGCGCTTTGAGATGCCGCTTAGCCCAATACGCTATCTGAAATAGGAGCGACGTAAATTGAACAAATGTGATAGAAATTCGCTGAATTCTTATATTAACCAAAATATAAAATGATCTAATCGGGTCTCTGATTGCCCTACCCAAGAAGTTTAATAGTGCATTTTACTCCCCATTTCATGCGCTTTGAGATGCCGCTTAGCCCAATACGCTATCTGAAATAGGAGCGACGTAAATTAAACAAATGTGATAGAATTTCGCTGAATTCTTATATTAACCAAGATATAAAATGATCTAACCGGGTCTCTGATTGCCCTATCATAGAAGTTTAATAGTACATTTTACTCGCCACTCCACGCGCTTTAGGATGCCGCCTATCCGAGTACGCTATCTGAAATAGGAGGGACGTAAATTGAACAAATGTGTTAGAATTTTGCTGAATTCTTAAATTAACCATAATATAAAATGATATAATCGGGTCTCTGATTGCCCTACCCTAGAAGTTTAGTAGTGCATTTTACTCGCCATTTCATGCGCCTTGAGATGCCGCTTATCCCAATACGCTATCTGAAATAGGAGCGACGTAAATTGAACAAATGTGATAGAATTTCGCTGAATTCTTATATTAACCAAAATATAAAATGATCTAATCGGGTCTCTGATTGCCCTATCATAGAAGTTTAATAGTGCATTTTACTCGCCATTCCACGCGCTTTAAGTTGCCGCCTAGCCCAGCACGCTATCCGAAATAGGAGCTACGTAAGTTGAACAACTGTCACAGAATTACGCTGAATTCTTATATTAACCGTAATATAAAATGATCTAATCGGGTCTCTGTTTGCCTTATCCTAGAAGTTTAATAGTGCATTTTACTCGTCAATTCATGCGCTTTGCGATGCCGCTTAGCCCAATAAGCTATCTGAAATAGGAGCGACGTAAATTGAACAAATGTGATAGAATTTCGCTGAATTGATAAATTAACCATAATATAAAATGATCTAATCGAGTCTCTGTTTGCCCTACCCTAGAAGTTTAATAGTGCATTTTACTCGTCATTCCGCGCGCTTTAAGATGCCGCTTAGCCCAATACGCTATCTGAAATAGGAGCGACGCAAATTGAACAAATGTGATAGAATTTCGCTGAATTCTTATATTAACCAAAATATAAAATGATCTAATCGGGTCTCTGATTGCCCTATCATAGAAGTTTAATAGTGCATTTTACTCGCCATTCCACGCGCTTTAAGTTGCCGCCTAGCCCAGCACGCTATCCGAAATAGGAGCTACGTAAGTTGAGCAAATGTCACAGAATTACGCTGAATTCTTATATTAACCGTAATATAAAATGATCTAATCGGGTTTCTGTTTGCCTTATCCTAGAAGTTTAATAGTGCATTTCACTCGCCATTTCATGCGCCTTGAGATGCCGCTTAGCACAATACGCTATCTGAAATAGGAGCGACGAAAATTGAACAAATGTGGTAGAATTTCGCTGAATACTTATATTAACCAAAATATAAAATGATCTATTCGGCTCTCTGTTCGCCCTACCCTACAAATTTAATAGTGCATTCCACTTGTCACTTCATGCGGTTTGAGATGCCGCTTAGCCCAATACGCTATCTGAAATAGGAGTGACGTAAATTGAACAAACGTGATAGAATTTCGCTGAATTCTTATATTAACCGTAATATAAAATGATCTAATCGGGTCTCTGTTTGCCTTACCCTAGAAGTTTAATAGTGCATTTTACGACCCATTTCTTGCGCTTTGAGATGCAGCTTAGCCCAATACGCTATCTGAAATAGGAGCGACGTAAATTGAACAAATGTGATAGAATTTCGCTGAATTCTTATATTAACCAAAATATAAAATGATCTAATCGGGTCTCTGATTGCCCTATCATAGATGTTTAAGAGAGCATTTTACTCGCCATTCCACGCGCTTTGAGATGCCGCCTAGCTCAGTACGCTATCTGAAATAGGAGCGACGTAAGTTGAACAAATGTGATAGAATTACGCTGAATTCTTATATTAACCGTAATATAAAATGGTCTAATCGGATCTCCGTTTGCCTTATCCTAGAAGTTTATTAGTGCATTTTACTCGTCATTCCATGCGCTTTGAGATGCCGCTTAGCCCAATACGCTATCTGAAATAGGAGCGATGTAAATTGAACAAATGTGATAGAATTTTGCTGAATTCTTAAATTAACCATAATATAAAATGATGTAATCGGGTCTCTGTTCGCCCTACCCAAGAAGTTTAATAGTACATTTCTCTCGTCATTTCATGCGCTTTGAGATGCCGCTTAGCCCAATACGCTATCTGAAATAGGAGCGACGTAAATTGAACAAATGTGATAGAATTTCGCTGAATTCTTATCTTAACCTTCATGTAAAATGATCTAATCGGGTCTCTGATTGCCCTACCCTAGAAGTTTAATAGTGCATTTTACTCGCCCTTTCGTGCGCTTTGAGATGCCGCTTAGCCTAATACGCTATCTGAAATAGGAGCGACGTAAATTGAACAAATGTGATAGAATTTCGCTGGATTCTTATATTTACCAAAATATAAAATGATCTAATCGGGTCTCTGATTGCCCTATCATAGAAGTTTAATAGTGCATTTTACTCGCCATTCCACGCGCTTTAAGTTGCCGCCTAGCCCAGTACGCTATCTGAAATAGCAGCTACGTAAGTTGAACAAATGTCACAGAATTACGCTGAATTCTTATGTTAACCGTAATATAAAATGATCTAATCGGGTCTCTGTTTGCCCTACCCTAGAAGTTAAATAGTGCATTTTATTCGCCATTTCATGCGCTTTGAGATGCCGCTTCGCCCAATACGCTATCTGAAATAGGAGCGACGTAAATTGAACAAATGTGATAGAATTTCGCTGAATTCTTATATTAACCAAAATATAAAATGATCTAATCGGGTCTCTGATTGCCCTACCCTAGAAGTTTAATAGTGCATTTTACTCCCCATTTCATGCGCTTTGAGATGCCGCTTAGCCCAATACGCTATCTGAAATAGGAGCGACGTAAATTAAACAAATGTGATAGAATTTCGCTGAATTCTTATATTAACCAAGATATAAAATGATCTAACCGGGTCTCTGATTGCCCTATCATAGAAGTTTAATAGTACATTTTACTCGCCACTCCACGCGCTTTAGGATGCCGCCTATCCGAGTACGCTATCTGAAATAGGAGGGACGTAAATTGAACAAATGTGTTAGAATTTCGCTGAATTCTTATATTAACCAAAATATAAAATGATCTAATCGGGTCTCTGATTGCCCTATCATAGAAGTTTAATAGTGCATTTTACTCGCCATTCCACGCGCTTTAAGTTGCCGCCTAGCCCAGCACGCTATCCGAAATAGGAGCTACGTAAGTTGAGCAAATGTCACAGAATTACGCTGAATTCTTATATTAACCGTAATATAAAATGATCTAATCGGGTTTCTGTTTGCCTTATCCTAGAAGTTTAATAGTGCATTTTATTCGCCATTTCATGCGCTTTGAGATGCCGCTTCGCCCAATACGCTATCTGAAATAGGAGCGACGTAAATTGAACAAATGTGATAGAATTTCGCTGAATTCTTATATTAACCAAAATATAAAATGATCTAATCGGGTCTCTGATTGCCCTACCCTAGAAGTTTAATAGTGCATTTTACTCCCCATTTCATGCGCTTTGAGATGCCGCTTAGCCCAATACGCTATCTGAAATAGGAGCGACGTAAATTAAACAAATGTGATAGAATTTCGCTGAATTCTTATATTAACCAAGATATAAAATGATCTAACCGGGTCTCTGATTGCCCTATCATAGAAGTTTAATAGTACATTTTACTCGCCACTCCACGCGCTTTAGGATGCCGCCTATCCGAGTACGCTATCTGAAATAGGAGGGACGTAAATTGAACAAATGTGTTAGAATTTCGCTGAATTCTTATATTAACCAAAATATAAAATGATCTAATCGGGTCTCTGATTGCCCTATCATAGAAGTTTAATAGTGCATTTTACTCGCCATTCCACGCGCTTTAAGTTGCCGCCTAGCCCAGCACGCTATCCGAAATAGGAGCTACGTAAGTTGAGCAAATGTCACAGAATTACGCTGAATTCTTATATTAACCGTAATATAAAATGATCTAATCGGGTTTCTGTTTGCCTTATCCTAGAAGTTTAATAGTGCATTTTACTCGCCATTTCTTGCGCTTTGAGATGACGCTTAGCACAAGTCGCTATCTGAAATAGGAGCGACGTAAATTGAACAAATGTGATAGAATTACGCTGAATTCTTATATTAACCAAAATATAAAATGATCTAATCGGGTCTCTGATTGCCCTATCATAGAAGATTAATAGTGCATTTTACTCGCCATTCCACGCGCTTTAAGATGCCGCCTAGCCCAGTATGCTATCTGAAATAGGAACGACGTAAATTGAACAAATGTAATAGAATTTTGCTGAATTCTTAAATTAACCATAATATAAAATCATCTAATCGCGTCTCTGATTGCCTTACCCTAGAAGTTTAATAGTGCATTTTACTCGCCAATCCACGCGCTTTAGGATCCCGCCTAGCGCAGTACGCTATCTGAAATAGGAGCGACGTAAATTGAACAAATGTGATAGAATTTGGCTGAATTCTTAAATTAACCATAATATAAAATGATCTAATCGGGTCTCTGTTTGCCCTACCCTAGAAGTTTAACAGTGCATTTTACTCGCCAATCCACGCGCTTTAGGATCCCGCCTAGCGCAGTACGCTATCTGAAATAGGAGCGACGTAAATTGAACAAATGTGATAGAATTTGGCTGAATTCTTAAATTAACCATAATATAAAATGATCTAATCGGGTCTCTGTTTGCCCTACCCTAGAAGTTTAACAGTGCATTTTACTCGCCATTTCATGCGCTTTGAGATGCCGCTTAGCCCAATACGCTATCTGAAATAGGAGCGACGTAAATTGAAGGAATGTGACAGAATTTCGCTGAATTCTTATATTAACCAAAATATAAAATGATCTAATCGGGTCTCTGATAGCCCTATCATAGAAGTTTAATAGTGCATTTTACTCGCCATTCCACGCGCTTTAAGATGCCGCCTAGCCCAGTATGCTATCTGAAATAGGAGCGACGTAAGTTGAACAAATGTGATAGAATTACGCTGAATTCTTATATTAACCGTAATATAAAATGATCTAATCAGGTCTCCGTTTGCCTTATCCTAGAAGTTTAATAGTGCATTTTACTCGCCATTTCATGCGCATTGAGATGCCGCTTAGCCCAATACGCTATCTGAAATATCAGCGACGTAAATTGAACAAATGTGATAGAATTACGCTGAATTCTTATATTAACCGTAATATAAAATGATCTGATCGGGTCTCTGTTTGCCTTATCCTAGAAGTTCAATAGTGCATTTCACTCGTCATTCAATGCGCTTTGAGATGCCGCTTAGCCCAATAAGCTATCTGAAATAGGAGCGACGTAAATTGAACAAATGTGATAGAATTTCGCTGGATTCTTATATTAACCAAAATATAAAATGAACTAATCGGGTCTCTGATTGCCCTATCATAGAAGTATAATAGTGCATTTTACTCGCCATTCCACGCGGTTTAAGTTGCCGCCTAGCCCAGTACGCTATCTGAAATAGGAGCGACGCAAATTGAACAAATGCGATAGAATATCGCTGAATTCTTATATTAACCATAATATAAAATGATGTAATCGGGTCTCTGTTCGCCCTACCCAAGAAGTTTAATAGTGCATTTCTCTCGTCATTTCATGCGCTTTGAGATGCCGCTTAGCCCAATAGCTATCTGAAATAGGAGCGACGTAAATTGAACAAATGTGATAGAATTTCCCTGAAATCTTATATTAACCGTAATATAAAATGATCTAATCGGGTCTCTGTTTGCATTACCCTCGAAGTTTAATAGTGCATTTTATTCGCCTTTCCACGCGCTTTAAGATGCCGCCTATCTGAGTACGCTATCTGAAATAGGAGCGACGTAGTTGAACAAATGTGATAGAATAACGCTGAATTCTTATATTAACCGTAATATAAAATGGTCAAATCGGGTCTCCATTTGCCTTATCCTAGAAGTTTAATAGTGCATTTTACTCGTCATTTCATGCGCATGGAGATGCCGCTTAGCCCAATACGCTATTTGAAATAGGAGCGATGTAAATTGAACAAATGTGATAGAATTTCGCTGAATTCTTAAATTAACCATAATATGAAATGACCTAATCGGGTCTCTGTTCGCCCTACCCAAGAAGTTTAATAGTGCATTTCTCTCGTCATTTCATACGCTTTGAGATGCCGCTCAGCCCAATACGCTATCTGAAATAGGAGCGACGTAAATTGAACAAATGTGATAGAATTTCCCTGAAATCTTATATTAAACAATACATAAAATGATCTAAACGGGACTCTGATTGCCCTACCATAGAAGTTTAGTAGTGCATTATACTCGCCCTTCCACGCGCTTTAAGATGCCGCCGAGCCCAGTACACTATCTGAAATAGGAGCGACGTATGTTGAACAAATGTGATAGAATTACGCTGAATTCTTATATTAACCGTAATATAAAATGATCTAATCGGGTCTCTGTTTGCCTTACCCTAGAAGTTTAATAGTGCATTTTACTCGCCATTTCATGCGCTTTGAGATGCCTCTTAGCCCAATACGCTATCTGAAATAGGAGCGACGTAAATTGAACAAATGTGATAGAATTTCGCTGAATTCTTATTTTAACCTTAATGTAAAATGATCTAATCGGGTCTTTGTTCGCCCTACCCTAGAAGTTTAATAGTGCATTTTACCCGCCATTCCACGCGCTTTAAGATGCCGCCTAACCCAGTATGCTATCTGAAATAGGAACGACGTAAATTGAACAAATGTGATAGAATTACGCTGAATTCTTATATTAACCGTAATATAAAATGGTTTAATCGGATCTCCGTTTGCCTTATCCTAGAAGTTTATTAGTGCATTTTACTCGCCCTTCCACGCGCTTTAAGATGCCGCCGAGCCCAGTACACTATCTGAAATAGGAGCGACGTATGTTGAACAAATGTGATAGAATTACGCTGAATTCTTATATTAACCGTAATATAAAATGATCTAATCGGGTCTCTGTTTGCCTTACCCTAGAAGTTTAATAGTGCATTTTACTCGCCATTTCATGCGCTTTGAGATGCCTCTTAGCCCAATACGCTATCTGAAATAGGAGCGACGTAAATTGAACAAATGTGATAGAATTTCGCTGAATTCTTATTTTAACCTTAATGTAAAATGATCTAATCGGGTCTTTGTTCGCCCTACCCTAGAAGTTTAATAGTGCATTTTACCCGCCATTCCACGCGCTTTAAGATGCCGCCTAACCCAGTATGCTATCTGAAATAGGAACGACGTAAATTGAACAAATGTGATAGAATTACGCTGAATTCTTATATTAACCGTAATATAAAATGGTTTAATCGGATCTCCGTTTGCCTTATCCTAGAAGTTTATTAGTGCATTTTACTCGTCATTCCATGCGCTTTGAGATGCCGCTTAGCCCAATACGCTATCTGAAATGGGAGCGACGTAAATTGAACAAATGTGATAGAATTTCGCTGGATTCTTATATTAACCAAAATATAAAATGATCTAATCGCGTCTCTGATTGCCCTATCATATAAGTTTAATAGTGCATTTTACTCGCCATTCCACGCGCTTTAAGTTGCCGCCTAGCCCAGTACGCTATCTGAAATAGGAGCTACGTAAGTTGAACAAATGTCACAGAATTACGCTGCATTCTTATGTTAACCGTAATATAAAATGATCTAATCGGGTCTCTGTTTGCCTTATCCTAGAAATTTAATAGTGCATTTTACTCGTCAATTCATGCGCTTTGCGATGCCGCTTAGCCCAATAAGCTATCTGAGATAGGAGCGACGTAAATTGAACAAATGTGATAGAATTTCGCTGAATTCTTATATTAACCAAAATATAAAATGATCTAATCGGGTCTCTGATTGCCCTATCATAGAAGTTTAACAGTGCATTTTACTCGCCATTCCACGCGCTTTACGTTGCCGCCTAGCCCAGCACGCTATCTAAAATAGGAGCTACGTAAGTTGAACAAATGTCACAAAATTACGCTGAATTCTTATATTAACCGTAATATAAAATGATCTAATCGGGTCTCCGTTTGCCTTATCCTAGAAGTTTAATAGTGCATTTTACTCGCCATTTCATGCGCTTTGAGATGCCGCTTAGCCCAGTACGCTATCTGAAATAGGAGCGATGTAAATTGAAAAAATGTGATAGAATTTCGCTGAATTCTTATATTAACCAAAATATAAAATGATCTAATCGGGTCTCTGATTGCCCTATCATAGAAGATTAATAGTGCATTTTACTCGCCATTCCACGCGCTTTAAGGTGCCGCCTAGCCCAGTATGCTATCTGAAATAGGAACGACGTAAATTGAACAAATGTGATAGAATTTTGCTGAATTCTTAAATTAACCATAATATAAAATCATCTAATCGGGTCTCTGATTGCCCTACCCTAGAAGATTAATAGTGCATTTTACTCGCCAATCCACGCGCTTTAAGATTCCGCCTAGCGCAGTACGCTATCTGAAATAGGAGCGACGTAAATTGAACAAATGTGATAGAATTTGGCTGAATTCTTAAATTAACCATAATATAAAATGATCTAATCGGGTCTCTGTGTGCCCTACCCTAGAAGTTTAATAGTGCATTTTACTCGTCATTTCATGCGCTTTGAGATGCCGCTTAGCCCAATAAGCTGTCTGAAATAGGAGCGACGTAAATTGAGCAAATGTGATAGAAGTTCCCTGAATACTTATATTAACCTTAATGTAAAATGATCTAATCGGGTCTCTGTTCGCCCTGCCCTAGAAGTTTAATAGTGCATTTTACTCGCCATTTCATGCGCTTTGAGATGCCGCTTAGCCCAATACGCTATCTGAAATAGGAGCGACGTATAATGAACAGATGTGATAGGATTTCGCTGAATTCTTAAATTAACCATAATATAAAATGATCTAATCGGGTCTCTATGTGCCCAACCCTAGAAGCTTAATAGTGCATTTTACTCGCCATTTCCTGCGCTTTGAGATGCCGCTTAGCCCAATACGCTATCTGAAATAGGAGCGACGTAAATTGAACAAATGTGATAGAATTTCCCTGAAATGTTATACTAAACAAAATATAAAATGATCTATTCGGAACTCTGATTGCCCTATCATAGAAGTTTAGTAGTGCATTTTACTCGCCCTTCCACGCGCTTTAAGATGCCGCCTAGCGCAGTACGCTATCTGAAATAGGAGCGACGTTAGTTGAACAAATGTGATAGAATTACGCTGAATTCTTATATTAACCGTAATATAAAATGATCTATTCGGGTCTCTGTTCGCCCTACCCTATAAGTTTAATAGTGCCTTTCACTCGCCATTCCATGCGCTTTGAGATGCCGCTTAGCCCAATACGCTATCTGAAATAGGAGCGACGAAAATTGAACAAATGTGATAGGATTTCGCTGAATTCTTATATTAACCAAAATATAAAATGATCTTATCGGGTCTCTGATTGCCCTACCCTAGAAGTTTAATACTGCATTTTACTCGCCCTTTCGTGCGCTTTGAGATGCCGCTTAGCCTAATACGCTATCTGAAATAGGAGCGACGTAAATTGAACAAATGTGATAGAATTTCGCTGGATTCTTATATTAACCAAAATATAAAAT
The DNA here is from genome assembly GCA_916610135.2 of Macropis europaea. Lineage (NCBI taxonomy): Eukaryota > Metazoa > Arthropoda > Insecta > Hymenoptera > Melittidae > Macropis > Macropis europaea. Next base: position 114,910 of record CAKAJE020001564.1, read on the forward strand.
GATATAATCGGGTCTCTGATTGCCCTATCATAGAAGTTTAATAGTGCATTTTACTCGCCATTCCACGCGCTTTAAGTTGCCGCCTAGCCCAGTACGCTATCTGAAATAGGAGCTACGTAAGTTGAACAAATGTCACAGAATTACGCTGAATTCTTACGTTAACCGTAATATAAAATGATCTAATTGGGTCTCTGTTTGCCTTATCCTAGAAGTTTAATAGTGCATTTTACTCGCCATTCCACGCGCTTTAAGATGCCGCCTAGCCCAGTACGCTATCTGAAATAGGAGCGACGTAAATTGAACAAATGTGATAGAATTTTTCTGAATTCTTAAATAAACCATAATATGAAATGATCTAATCGGGTCTCTGTTTGCCCTACCCTAGAAGTTTAACAGTGCATTTTAGTCGCCATTTCATGCGCTTTGAGATGCCGCTTAGCCCAATACGCTATCTGAAATAGTAGCGACGTAAATTGAACAAACGTGATAGAATTTCGCTGAATTCTTTTATTAACCATAATGTTAAATGAGCTAATCGGGTCTCTCTTCGCCCTAGCGTAGAAGCTTAATAGTGCATTTTACACGCCATTTCATGCGCTTTGAGATGCCGCTTAGCCCAATACGCTATCTGAAATAGGAGCGACGTAAATTGAACAAATGTGATAGAATTACGCTGAATTCTTATATTAACGAAAATATAAAATGATCTAACCGGGTCTCTGATTGCCCTATCATAGAAGTTTAATAGTACATTTAATCGCCACTCCACGCGCTTCAAGATGCCGCCTATCCGAGTACGCTATCTGAAATAGGAGGGACGTAAATTGAACAAATGTGTTAGAATTTTGCTGAATTCTTAAATTAACCATAATATAAAATGATATAATCGGGTCTCTGATTGCCCTACCCTAGAAGTTTAGTAGTGCATTTTACTCGCCATTTCATGCGCCTTGAGATGCCGCTTATCCCAATACGCTATCTGAAATAGGAGCGACGTAAATTGAACAAATGTGATAGAATTTCGCTGAATTCTTATATTAACCAAAATATAAAATGATCTAAGCGGGTCTCTGATTGCCCTATCATAGAAGCTTAATAGTGCATTTTACTCGCCATTCCACGCGCTTTAAGTTGCCGCCTAGCCCAGTACGCTATCTGAAATAGGAGCTACGTAAGTTGAACAAATGTCACAGAATTACGCTGAATTCTTATATTAACCGTAATATAAAATGATCTAATCGGGTCTCTGTTTGCCTTATCCTAGAAGTTTAATAGTGCATTCTACTCGCTATTTCTTGCGCTTTGAGATGACGCTTAGCACAAGTCGCTATCTGAAATAGGAGCGATGTAAATTGAACAAATATGATAGAATTTCGCTGAATTCTCATATTAACCTTAATGTAAAATGATCTAATCGGGTCTTTGTTCGCCCTACCCTAGAAGTTTAATAGTGCATTTCACTCGTCATTTCATGCGCTTTGAGATGCCGCTTAGCCCAATATGCTATCTGATATAGGAGCGACGTAAATTGAACAAATGCGATAGAACTACGCTGAATTCTTATATTAACCAAAATATAATATGATCTAATCGGGTCTCTGATTGCCCTATCATAGAAGATTAATAGTGCATTTTACTCGCCATTCCACGCGCTTTAAGGTGCCGCCTAGCCCAGTATGCTATCTGAAATAGGAACGACGTAAATTGAACAAATGTGATAGAATTTTGCTGAATTCTTAAATTAACCATAATATAAAATCATCTAATCGGGTCTCTGATTGCCCTACCCTACAAGATTAATAGTGCATTTTACTCGCCAATCCACGCGCTTTAAGATTCCGCCTAGCGCAGTACGCTATCTGAAATAGGAGCGACGTAAATTGAACAAATGTGATAGAATTTGGCTGAATTCTTAAATTAACCATAATATAAAATGATCTAATCGGGTCTCTGTTTGCCCTACCCTAGAAGTTTAATAGTGCCTTTCACTCGTCATTTCATGCGCTTTGAGATGCCGCTTAGCCCAATACGCAATCTGAAATAGGAGCGACGTAAATTGAACAAATGTGATAGAATTTCGCTGAATTCTTATATTAACCAAAATATAAAATGATCTAATCGGCTCTCTGTTTGCCTTATCCTAGAAGTTTAATAGTGCATTTCACTCGTCAATTCATGCGCTTTGCGATGCCGCTTAGCCCAATAAGCTATCTGAAATAGGAGCGACGTAAATTGAACAAATGTGATAGAATTTCGCTGAATTGATAAATTAACCATAATATAAAATGATCTAATCGAGTCTCTGTTTGCCCTACCCTAGAAGTTTAATAGTGCATTTTACTCGCCATTCCACGCGCTTTAAGTTGCCGCCTAGCCCAGCACGCTATCCGAAATAGGAGCTACGTAAGTTGAACAAATGTCACAGAATTACGCTGAATTCTTATGTTAACCGTAATATAAAATGATCTAATCGGGTTTCTGTTTGCCTTATCCTAGAAGTTTAATAGTGCATTCTACTCGCCATTTCTTGCGCTTTGAGATGACGCTTAGCACAAGTCGCTATCTGAAATAGGAGCGATGTAAATTGAACAAATGTGATAGAATTTCGCTGAATTCTTATATTAACCTTAATGTAAAATGTATCTAATCGGGTCTTTGTTCGCCCTATCCTAGAAGTTTAATAGTGCATTTCACTCGTCATTTCATGCGCTTTGAGATGCCGCTTAGCCCAATAAGCTATCTGAAATAGGAGCGACGTAAATTGAACAAATGTGATAGAATTTCGCTGAATTCTTATGTTAACCAAAATATGAAATGATCTAATCGGGTCTCTGATTGCCCTATCATAGAAGTTTAATAGTGCATTTTACTCGCCATTCCACGCGCTTTACGTTTCCGCCTAGCCCAGTACGCTATCTGAAATAGGAGCGACTTAAATTGAACAAATGTGATAGAATTTCGCTGAATTCTTATATTAACCGTAATATAAAATGATCTATTCGGGTCTCTGTTTGCCTTACCCTAGAAGTTTAATAGTGCATATTACTCGCCATTTCATGCGCTTTGAGATGCCGCTTAGCCCGATATGCTATCTGATATAGGAGCGACGTAAATTGAACAAATGCGATAGAATTACGCTGAATTCTTATATTAACCAAAATATAAAATGATCTTATCGGGTCTCTGTTTGCCCTACCCTAGAAGTTTAGTAGTGCATTTCACTCGTCATTTCATGCGCTTTGAGATGCCGCTTAGCCCAATAAGCTATCTGAAATAGGAGCGACGTAAATTATAACAAATGTGATAGAATTTTTCTGAATTCTTAAATAAACTATAATATGAAATGATCTAATCGGGTCTCTGTTTGCCCTACCCTAGAAGTTTAACAGTGCATTTTGCTCGCCATTTCATGCGCTTTGAGATGCCGCTTAGCCCAATACGCTATCTGAAATAGGAGCGACGTAAATTGAACAAACGTGATAGGATTTCCCTGAATTCTTATACTAACCTTAATGTAAAATGATCTAATCGGTTCTCTGTTCGCCCTACCGTAGAAGTTTAATAGTGCCTTTCGCTCGTCATTTCATGCGCATTGAGATGCCGCTTAGCCCAATACGCTATCTGAAATAGTAGCGACGTATATTGAACAAACGTGATAGAATTTTCCTGAATTCTTATATTAACCTTAATGTAAAATGATCTAATCGGTTCTCTGTTCGCGCTACCCTAGAAGTTTAATAGTGCATTTTACTCGACATTTCATGCGCTTTGAGATGCCTGTTAGCCCAATACGCTATCTGAAATAGGAGCGACGTAAATTGAACAAGTGTGATAGAATTTCGTTGAATTCTTAAATTAACCATAATATAAAATGATCTAATCGGGTCTCTGTTTGCAATACCCTAGATGTTTGATAGTGCATTTTGCTCGCCATTTAATGCGCTTTGAGATGCCGCTTATCCCAATACGCTATCTGAAATAGGAGCGACGTAAATTGAACAAATGTGATAGAATTTCCCTGAAATCTTATATTGAACAAAATATAAAATGATCTAATTGGGGCTCTGATTGCCCTATCATAGAAGTTTAGTAGTGCATTTTACTCGCCCTTCCAGGCGCTTTAAGATACCGTCTAGCCCAATACGCTATCTGAAATAGGAGCGACGTAAATTGAACAAATGTGATAGAATTTCCCTGAAATTTATATTGAACAAAATATAAAATGATCTAATTGGGGCTCTGATTGCCCTATCATAGAAGTTTAGTAGAGCATTTTACTCGCCATTCCACGTGCTTTAAGATGTCGGCTAGCCCAGTACGCTATCTGAAATAGGAGCGACGTAAGTAGGAACAAATGTGATAGAATTACGCTGAATTCTTATATTAACCGTAATATAAAATGATCTAACCGTGTCTCTGTTTGAATTATCCTAGAAGTTTGACAGTGCATTTCACTCGCCATTTCATGCGCTTTGAGATGCCGCTTAGCCCAATACGCTATCTGAAATAGGAGCGACGTAAATTGAACAAATGTGATAGAATTTCGCTGAATCCTTATATTAACCAAAATATAAAATGATCTAATCGGGTCTCTGATTGCCCTATCATAGAAGTTTAATAGTGCATTTTACTCGCCATTCCACGCGCTTTAAGATGACGCCTAGCCCAGTACGCTATCTGAAATAGGAGTGACGTAAATTCAACAAATGTGATAGAATTTCGCTGAATTCTTTTATTAACCATAATTTAAAATGATGTAATCGGGTCTCTGTTCGCCCTAGCCTAGAAGTTTAGTAGTGCATTTTATTCGCCATTTCATGCGCTTTGAGATGCCGCGTAGCCCCATACGCTATCTGAAATAGGAGCGACGTAAATTGAACAAATGTGATAGAATTTCCCTGAAATCTTATATTGAACAAAATATAAAATGATCTAATTGGGTCTCTGATTGCCCTATCATAGAAGTTTAATAGTGCAATTTACCCGCCATTCCACGCGATTTAAGATGCCGCCTAGCCCAGTACGCTATCTGAAATAGGAGCGACGTAAGTTGAACAAATGTGATAGAATTTTGCTGAATTCTTAAATTAACCTTAATATAAAATGATCTAATAGGGTCTCTGTTTGCCCTACCCTAGAAGTTTAATAGTGCATTTTACTCGCCCTTCCACGTGCTATATGATGCCGCCTAGCCCAGTGCGCTATCTGAAATAGGAGCGACGTAAGTTTAACAAATGTGATAGGATTACGCTGAATTCTTATATTAACCGTAATATAAAATGATCTAATCGGGTCCCTGTTTGCCTTACCCTAGAAGTTTAATAGTGCATTGTACTCGCCATTTCATGCGTTTTGAGGTGCCGTTTAGCCCAATACGCTATCTGAAATAGGAGCGACGTAAATTGAACAAGTGTGATAGAATTTCGTTGAATTCTTAAATTAACCATAATATAAAATGATCTCATCGGGTCTCTGTTCGCCCTACCCTAGAAGTTTAATAGTGCATTTCACTCGCTATTTCATGCGCTTTGAGATGCCGCCTAGCCCAGTACGCTATCTGAAATAGGAACGACGTAAATTGAACAAATGTGATAGAATTTTGCTTAATGATTAAATTAACAATAATATAAAATGATCTAATCGGGTCTCTGTTTGCCCTACCCTAGAAGTTTAATAGTGCATTTTGCTCGCCATTTCATGCGCTTTGAGATGCCGCTTAGCCCAATACGCTTTCTGAAATAGGAGCGACGTAAATTGAACAAGTGTGATAGAATTTCGTTGAATTCTTAAATTAACCATAATATAAAATGATATAATCGGGTCTCTGTTTGCCATACCCTAGAAGTTTAATAGTGCATTTTGCTCGCCATTTAATGCGCTTTGAGATGCCGCTTAGCCCAATACGCTATCTGAAATAGGAGCGACGTAAATTGAACAAATGTGATAGAAGTTCCCTGAATTCTTATATTAACCTTAATGTAAAATGATCTAATCGGGTCTCTGTTTGCCCTAGCCTAGAAGTTTAATAGTGCATTTTATTCGACATTTCATGCGCTTTGAGATGCCGCTTAGCCCAATACGCTATCTGAAATAGGAGCGACGTAAATTGAACAAATGTGATAGAATTTCCCTGAAATCTTATATTAAACAAAATATAAAATGATCTAATCGGGACTCCGATTGCCCTATCATAGAAGTTTAGTACTGCACTTTACTCGCCATTCCACGCGCTTTAAGTTGCCGCCTAGTCCAGTACGCTATCTCAAGCAGGAGCGGCGTAAGTTGAACAAATGTGATAGAATTACGCTGAATTCTTATATTATCCGTAATATAAAATGATCTAATCGGTTCTCTGTTTGCCTTATCCTAGAAGTTTAATAGTACATCTTACTCGACATTTCATGCGCTTTGAGATGCCGCCTAGCCCAATACGCTATCTGAAATAGGAGAGACGTAAATTGAACAAATGTGATAGAATTTCCCTGAATTCTTATATTAATCTTAATGTAAAATGATCTAATCGGGTCTCTGTTCGCCCTACCCTAGAAGTTCAATAGTGCATTTCACTCGCCATTTCATGCGCTTTGAGTTGCCGCCTAGCCCAGTACGCTCTCTGAAATAGCAGCGACGTAAATTGAACAAATGTGATATAATTTCCCTGAATTCTTATATTAACCATAATATAAAATGATCTAATCGGGGCTCTGTTTGCCATACCCTAGAAGTTTAATAGTGGATTTTGCTCGCCATTTCATGCGCTTTGAGATGCCGCTTAGCCCAATACGCTATCTGAAATAGCAGCGACGTAAATTGAACAAATGTGATAGAATTTCCCTGAATTCTTATATTAATCTTAATGTAAAATGATCTAATCGGGTCTCTGTTCGCCCTACCCTAGAAGTTTAATAGTGCATTTCACTCGCCATTTCATGCGCTTTGAGTTGCCGCCTAGCCCAGTACGCTCTCTGAAATAGCAGCGACGTAAATTGAACAAATGTGATATAATTTCCCTGAATTCTTATATTAACCATAATATAAAATGATCTAATCGGGGCTCTGTTTGCCATACCCTAGAAGTTTAATAGTGGATTTTGCTCGCCATATCATGCGCTTTGAGATGCCGCTTAGCCCAATACGCTATCTGAAATAGCAGCGACGTAAATTGAACAAATGTGATATAATTTCCCTGAATTCTTATATTAACCTTAATGTAAAATGATCTAATCGGGTCACTGTTCGCCCTACCATAGAAGTTTAATAGTGCATTTCACTCGTAATTGCATGCGCTTTCAGATGCCGCATAGCCCAATTAGCTATATGAGATAGGAGCGACGTAAATTGAACAAATGTGATAGAATTTCGCTGAATTCTTAAATTAACTATAATATAAAATGATCTAATCGGGTCACTGATTGCCCTATCCTAGAAGTTTAATAGAGCATTTTACTTGCCATTTCATGCGCTTTGAGATGCCGCCTAGCCCAGTACGCTGTCTGAAATAGAAGCGACGCAAATTGAACAAGTGTGATAGAATCTCGCTGAATACTTATATTAACCTTAATGTAAAATGATCTAATCGGGTCTCTGTTCGCCCTACCCTAGAAGTATAATAGTGCATGTCACTCGTCATTTCATGCGCTTTGAGATGACGCTTAACCCAATACGCTATCTGAAATAGGAGCGACGTAAGTTGAACAAATGTGACAGAATTACGCTGCATTCTTATATTCACCTTAATGTAAAATGATCTCTTCGGGTCTCCGTTCGCCCTACCCTAGAAGTATAATAGTGCATTTCACTCGTCATTTCATGCGCTTTGAGATGCCGCCTAGCCCAATACGCTATCTGAAATAGGAGCGACGTAAATTGAACAAATGTGATAGAATTTCGATGAATTCTTATATTAACCAAAGTATAAAATGATCTAGTCTGGTCTCTGATTGCCCTATCATAGAAGGTTAATAGTGCATTTTACTCGCCATTCCACACGCTTTGAGATGCCGCTTAGCCCAATACGCTATCTGAAATAGGAGCGACGTAAATTGAACAAATGTGATAGAATCACGCTGCATTCTTATATTAACCGTAATATAAAATGATCTAATCGGGTCTCTGTTTGCCCTAGCCTAGAAGTTTAATAGTGCATTTCACTCGTCATTTCATGCGCTTTGAGATGCCTCTAAGCCCAATAAGCTATCTGTAATAGGAGCGACGTAAATTTTACAAATGTGATAGAATTTCGTTGAATTCTTATATTAACCAAAATATAAAATGATCTAATCGGGTCTCTGTTTGCCCTACCCTAGAACTTTAATAGTGCATTTTACTCGCCATTTCATGCGCTTTGAGATGCCGCTTAGCCTAATACGCTATCTGAAATTGGAGCGATATAAGTTGAACAAATGTGATAGAATGTCGCTGAATTCTTTTATTAACCATAATGTAAAATAATCTAATCGGATCTCTGTCCGCCCGAGTCTAGAACTTTAATAGTGCATTTTATTCGCCATTTCATACGCTTTGAGATGCCGCTTTGCCCAATACGCTATCTGAAATAGGAGCGACGTAAATTGAACAAATGTGATAGAATTTCACTGAATTCTTATATTAACCAAAATATAAAATGATCTAATCGGGTCTCTGATTGCCCTAGCATAGAAGTTTAATAGTGCATTTTACTCGCCATTCCGAGCGCGTTAAGATGCCGCATAGCCCAATACGCTATCTGAAATAGGAGCGACGTAAATTGAACAAATGTGATAGACTTTCGCTGAATTCTTAAATTAACTATAATATAAAATGATCTAATCGGGTCACTGATTGCCCTACCCTAGATGTTTAAAAGTGCATTTTACTTGCCATTTCATGCGCTTTGAGATGCCGCTTAGCACAATACGCTATCTGAAATAGGAGCGACGTAAATTGAACAAATGTGATAGAATTTCGCTGTATTCTTCAATTAACCATAATATAAAATGATCTAATCGGGTCCCTGTTTGCCCTACCCTAGGAGTTGAATAGTGCATTTCACTCGTCATTTCATACGCTTTGAGAGGCCGCTTAGTCCAGTACGCTATCTGAAATATGAGCGACGTAAGATGAACAAATGTGATAGAATTACGCTGAATTCTTATATTAACCGTAATATAAAATGAACTAATCGGGTCTCCGTTTGCCTTATCCTAGAAGTTTAATAGCGCATTTTACTCGCCATTTCATGCGCTTTGAGAGGCCGCTTAGTCCAATACGCTATCTGAAATATGAGCGACGTAAGATGAACAAATGTGATAGAATTACGCTGAATTCTTATATTAACCGTAATATAAAATGAACTAATCGGGTCTCCGTTTGCCTTATCCTAGAAGTTTAAAAGCGCATTTTACTCGCCATTTCATGCGCCTTGAGAGGCCGCTTAGCCCAATACGCTATCTGAAATAGGAGCGACGTAAGTTGAACAAATGTGATAGAATTTTGCTGAATTCTTAAATTAACCATAATATAAAATGATCTAATCGGGTCTCTGTTTGCCCTACCCTAGAAGTTTAATAGTGCATTTCACTCGTCACTTTATGCGCTTTGAGATGCCGCTAAGCCCAATAAGCTATCGGAAATAGGAGCGACGTAAATTGAACAAATGTGATAGAATTTCTCAGAATTCTTATGTTAACCAAAATATAAAATGACCTAATCTGGTCTCTGTTCGCCATAGCCTAGAAGTTTAATAGTGCATTTTGTTTGCCATTTCATGCGCTTTGGGATGCCGCTTAGCCCAATACGCTATCTGAAATAGGAGCGACGTAAATTGGACAAATGTGATAGAATTTCCCTGAAATCTTATATTAAACAAAATATAAAATGATCTAATCGGGTCTCTGATTGCTCTATCATAGAAGTTTAGTAGTGCATTTTACTCGCCCTTCCACGCGCTTTAAGATGCCGCCTAGCCCAGTACGCTATCTGAAATAGGAGCGACGTAAGATGACCAAATGTGATAGAATCTTGCTGAATTCTTAAATTAACCATAATATAAAATGATCTAATCGGGTCTCTGTTTGCCCTACCCTAGGAGTTTAATAGTGCATTTTACTCGCCATTTCATGCGCTTTGAGATGCCGCTTAGCCCAATACGCTATCTGAAATATGAGCGACACGAATTGAACAAATGTGATAGAATTTCCCTGAAATCTTGTATTAAACAAAATATAAATTGATCTAATCGCGTCTCTGATTGCCCTATCATACAAGTTTAATAGTGCATTTTACTCGCCACTCCACGCGCTTTAGGATGCCGCCTAGCCCAGTACGCTATCCGAAATAGGAGCGACGTAAATTGAACAAATGTGATAGAATTTTGCTGAATTCTTAAATTAACCATAATATAAAATGATCTAATCAGGTATCTGTTTGCCTTATCCTAGAAGTTTAATAGTGCATTATACTCGCCATTTCATGCGCTTCGAGATGCCGCGTAGCTCAATACGCTATCTGAAATAGGAGCGACGAAAGTTGAACAAATGTGATAGAATTTCGCTGAATTATTTTATTAACCAGAATGTAAAAAGATCTAATCTGGTCTCTGTTCGCCCTACCATAGAAGTCTTATAGTGCATTTCACTCGCCATTTCATGCGCTTTGAGATGCCGCTTAGCCCAATACGCTATCTGAAATAGGAGCGACCTAAATCGTACGAATGTGATAGAATTTTGCTGAATTTTTAAATTAACCATAATATAAAATGATCTAATCGGGTCTCTGCTTGCCCTACCCTAGAAGTTTAATAGTGCATTTTACTCGTCATTTCATGCGCTTTGAGATGCCGCTTTGCCCAATACGCTATCTGAAATAGGAGCGACGTAAATTGAACGAATGTGATAGAATTTCGCTCAATTCTTAAATTAACCATAATATAAAATGATCCAATCGGGTCTCTGTTTGCCCTACCCTAGAACTTTAATAGTGCATTTTACTCGTCATTTCATGCGCTTTGAGATGCCGCTTAGCCTAATACGCTATCTGAAATTGGAGCGATATAAGTTGAACAAATGTGATAGAATTTCACTGAATTCTTTCATTAACCATAATGTAAAATCATCTAATCGGATCTCTGTCCGCCCGAGTCTAGAACTTTAATAGTTCATTTTATTCGCCATTTCATACGGTTTGAGATGCCGCTTTGCCCAATACGCTATCTGCAATAGGAGCGACGTAAATTGAACAAATGTGACAGAATTTTGCTGAATTCTTAAATTAACCATAGTACAAAATGATCTAATCGGGTCTCTGTTTGCTCTTCGCTAGAAGTTTAATAGTGCATTTTGCTCGCCATTTCATGCGCTTTGAGATGCCGCTTAGCTCAGTACGCTATTTGAAATAGGAGCGACGTAAGTTGAACAAATGTGATAGAATTTCGCTGAATTCTTAAATTAACCATAACATAAAATGACCTAATCGGGTCTCTGTTTGCCCTACCCTAGAAATTTAATAGTGCATTTTGCTCGCCATTTCATGCGCTTTGAGATGCCGCTGAGCCCAATACGCTATTTGAAATAGGAGCGACGTAAATTGAACAAATGTGATAGAATTTCACTGAATTCTTATATTAACCAAAATATAAAATGATCTAATCGGGTCTCTGATTGCCCTATCATAGAATTTTAATTGTGCATTCTACTCGCCATTCCACCCGCTTTAAGATGCCGCCTAGCCCAGTACGCTATCTGAAATAGGAGCGACGGAAATTGAACAAATGTGATAGAATTTTGCTGAATTCTTAAATTAACCATAATATAAAATGATCTAATCGGGTCTCTGATTGCCCTATCATAGAAGTTTAATAGTGCATTTTACTCGCCATTCCACGCGCTTTAAGATGCCGCTTAGTCCAGTACGCTATCTGAAATAGGAACGACGTAAGTTGAACAAATGTGATAGAATTACGCTGAATTCTTATATTAACCGTAATATAAAATGATCTAATCGGGTCTCTGTTTGCCTCACCCTAGAAGTTTAAAAGTGCATTTTACTTGCCATTTCATGCGCTTTGAGGTGCCGCTTAGCACAATACGCTATCTGAAATAGGAGCGACGTAAATTGAACAAATGTGATAGAATTTCCCTGAAATCTTATATTAAACAAAATATAAAATGATCTAATCGGGACTCCGATTGCCCTATCATAGAAGTTTAGTACTGCACTTTACTCGCCATTCCACGCGCTTTAAGTTGCCGCCTAGTCCAGTACGCTATCTCAAGCAGGAGCGGCGTAAGTTGAACAAATGTGATAGAATTACGCTGAATTCTTATATTATCCGTAATATAAAATGATCTAATCGGTTCTCTGTTTGCCTTATCCTAGAAGTTTAATAGTACATCTTACTCGACATTTCATGCGCTTTGAGATGCCGCCTAGCCCAATACGCTATCTGAAATAGGAGAGACGTAAATTGAACAAATGTGATAGAATTTCCCTGAATTCTTATATTAATCTTAATGTAAAATGATCTAATCGGGTCTCTGTTCGCCCTACCCTAGAAGTTTAATAGTGCATTTCACTCGCCATTTCATGCGCTTTGAGTTGCCGCCTATCCCAGTACGCTCTCTGAAATAGCAGCGACGTAAATTGAACAAATGTGATATGATTTCCCTGAATTCTTATATTAACCATAATATAAAATGATCTAATCGGGGCTCTGTTTGCCATACCCTAGAAGTTTAATAGTGGATTTTGCTTGCCATTTCATGCGCTTTGAGATGCCGCTTAGCCCAATACGCTATCTGAAATAGCAGCGACGTAAATTGAACAAATGTGATATAATTTCCCTGAATTCTTATATTAACCTTAATGTAAAATGATCTAATCGGGTCACTGTTCGCCCTACCATAGAAGTTTAATAGTGCATTTCACTCGTAATTGCATGCGCTTTGAGATGCCGCATAGCCCAATTAGCTATATGAAATAGGAGCGACGTAAATTGAACAAATGTGATAGAATTTCGATGAATTCTTATATTAACCAATGTATAAAATGATCTAGTCTGGTCTCTGATTGCCCTATCATAGAAGGTTAATAGTGCATTTTACTCGCCATTCCACACGCTTTGAGATGCCGCTTAGCCCAATACGCTATCTGAAATAGGAGCGACGTAAATTGAACAAATGTGATAGAATCACGCTGCATTCTTATATTAACCGTAATATAAAATGATCTAATCGGGTCTCTGTTTGCCCTAGCCTAGAAGTTTAATAGTGCATTTCACTCGTCATTTCATGCGCTTTGAGATGCCTCTAAGCCCAATAAGCTATCTGTAATAGGAGCGACGTAAATTTTACAAATGTGATAGAATTTCGTTGAATTCTTATATTAACCAAAATATAAAATGATCTAATCGGGTCTCTGTTTGCCCTACCCTAGAACTTTAATAGTGCATTTTACTCGTCATTTCATGCGCTTTGAGATGCCGCTTAGCCTAATACGCTATCTGAAATTATAGCGATATAAGTTGAACAAATGTGATAGAATGTCGCTGAATTCTTTTATTAACCATAATGTAAAATGATCTAATCGGATCTCTGTCCGCCCGAGTCTAGAACTTTAATAGTGCATTTTATTCGCCATTTCATACGCTTTGAGATGCCGCTTTGCCCAATACGCTATCTGAAATAGGAGCGACGTAAATTGAACAAATGTGATAGAATTTCACTGAATTCTTATATTAACCAAAATATAAAATGATCTAATCGGGTCTCTGATTGCCCTAGCATAGAAGTTTAATAGTGCATTTTACTCGCCATTCCGAGCGCGTTAAGATGCCGCATAGCCCAATACGCTATCTGAAATAGGAGCGACGTAAATTGAACAAATGTGATAGACTTTCGCTGAATTCTTAAATTAACTATAATATAAAATGATCTAATCGGGTCACTGATTGCTCTACCCTAGATGTTTAAAAGTGCATTTTACTTGCCATTTCATGCGCTTTGAGATGCCGCTTAGCACAATACGCTATCTGAAATAGGAACGACGTAAATTGAACAAATGTGATAGAATTTCGCTGAATTCTTCAATTAACCATAATATAAAATGATCTAATCGGGTCCCTGTTTGCCCTACCCTAGGAGTTGAATAGTGCATTTCACTCGTCATTTCATACGCTTTGAGATGCCGCTTAGCCCAATACGCTATCTGAAATAGGAGCGACGTAAATTGAACAAATGTGATAGAATTTCGCTGAATTCTTATATTAACCAAAGTATAAAATGATCTAATCTAGTCTCTGATTGCCCTATCATAGAAGGTTAATAGTGCATTTTACTCGCCATTCCACGCGCTTTAAGATGCCGCCTAGCCCAGTAGGCTATCTGAAATAGGAGCGACGTAAGGTGAACAAATGTGATAGAATTACGCTGAATTCTTATATTAACCGTAATATAAAATGAACTAATCGGGTCTCCGTTTGCCTTATCCTAGAAGTTTAATAGCGCATTTTACTCGCCATTTCATGCGCTTTGAGAGGCCGCTTAGGCCAATACGCTATCTGAAATATGAGCGACGTAAGATGAACAAATGTGATAGAATTACGCTGAATTCTTATATTAACCGTAATATAAAATGAACTAATCGGGTCTCCGTTTCCCTTATCCTAGAAGTTTAATAGAGCATTTTACTCGCCATTTCATGCGCCTTGAGAGGCCGCTTAGCCCAATACGCTATCTGAAATAGGAGCGACGTAAGTTGAACAAATGTGATAGAATTTTGCTGAATTCTTAAATTAACCATAATATAAAATGATCTAATCGGGTCTCTGTTTGCCCTACCCTAGAAGTTTAATAGTGCATTTCACTCGTCACTTTCTGCGCTTTGAGATGCCGCTAAGCCCAATAAGCTATCGGAAATAGGAGCGACGTAAATTGAACAAATGTGATAGAATTTCTCAGAATTCTTATGTTAACCAAAATATAAAATGACCTAATCTGGTCTCTGTTCGCCATAGCCTACAAGTTTAATAGTGCATTTTGTTTGCCATTTCATGCGCTTTGGGATGCCGCTTAGCCCAATACGCTATCTGAAATAGGAGCGACGTAAATTGGACAAATGTGATAGAATTTCCCTGAAATCTTATATTAAACAAAATATAAAATGATCTAATCGGGTCTCTGATTGCTCTATCATAGAAGTTTAGTAGTGCATTTTACTCGCCCTTCCACGCGCTTTAAGATGCCGCCTAGCCCAGTACGCTATCTGAAATAGGAGCGACGTAAGATGACCAAATGTGATAGAATCTTGCTGAATTCTTAAATTAACCATAATATAAAATGATCTAATCGGGTCTCTGTTTGCCCTACCCTAGGAGTTTAATAGTGCATTTTACTCGCCATTTCATGCGCTTTGAGATGCCGCTTAGCCCAAAACGCTATCTGAAATATGAGCGACACGAATTGAACAAATGTGATAGAATTTCCCTGAAATCTTGTATTAAACAAAATATAAAATGATCTAATCGGGTCTCTGATTGCCCTATCATACAAGTTTAATAGTGCATTTTACTCGCCACTCCACGCGCTTTAGGATGCCGCCTAGCCCAGTACGCTATCCGAAATAGGAGCGACGTAAATTGAACAAATGTGATAGAATTTTGCTGAATTCTTAAATTAACCATAATATAAAATGATCTAATCGGGTATCTGTTTGCCTTATCCTAGAAGTTTAATAGTGCATTATACTCGCCATTTCATGCGCTTCGAGATGCCGCGTAGCTCAATACGCTATCTGAAATAGGAGCGACGAAAGTTGAACAAATGTGATAGAATTTCGCTGAATTATTTTATTAACCAGAATGTAAAAAGATCTAATCTGGTCTCTGTTCGCCCTACCATAGAAGTCTTATAGTGCATTTCACTCGCCATTTCATGCGCTTTGAGATGCCGCTTAGCCCAATACGCTATCTGAAATAGGAGCGACCTAAATCGTACGAATGTGATAGAATTTTGCTGAATTTTTAAATTAACCATAATATAAAATGATCTAATCGGGTCTCTGCTTGCCCTACCCTAGAAGTTTAATAGTGCATTTTACTCGTCATTTCATGCGCTTTGAGATGCCGCTTTGCCCAATACGCTATCTGAAATAGGAGCGACGTAAATTGAACGAATGTGATAGAATTTCGCTCAATTCTTAAATTAACCATAATATAAAATGATCTAATCGGGTCTCTGTTTGCCCTACCCTAGAACTTTAATAGTGCATTTTACTCGTCATTTCATGCGCTTTGAGATGCCGCTTAGCCTAATACGCTATCTGAAATTGGAGCGATATAAGTTGAACAAATGTGATAGAATTTCACTGAATTCTTTCATTAACCATAATGTAAAATGATCTAATCGGATCTCTGTCCGCCCGAGTCTAGAACTTTAATAGTTCATTTTATTCGCCATTTCATACGGTTTGAGATGCCGCTTTGCCCAATACGCTATCTGCAATAGGAGCGACGTAAATTGAACAAATGTGACAGAATTTTGCTGAATTCTTAAATTAACCATAGTACAAAATGATCTAATCGGGTCTCTGTTTGCTCTTCCCTAGAAGTTTAATAGTGCATTTTGCTCGCCATTTCATGCGCTTTGAGATGCCGCTTAGCTCAGTACGCTATTTGAAATAGGAGCGACGTAAGTTGAACAAATGTGATAGAATTTCGCTGAATTCTTAAATTAACCATAACATAAAATGACCTAATCGGGTCTCTGTTTGCCCTACCCTAGAAATTTAATAGTGCATTTTGCTCGCCATTTCATGCGCTTTGAGATGCCGCTGAGCCCAATACGCTATTTGAAATAGGAGCGACGTAAATTGAACAAATGTGATAGAATTTCACTGAATTCTTATATTAACCAAAATATAAAATGATCTAATCGGGTCTCTGATTGCCCTATCATAGAATTTTAATTGTGCATTCTACTCGCCATTCCACCCGCTTTAAGTTGCCGCCTAGTCCAGTACGCTATCACAAGCAGGAGCGGCGTAAGTTCAACAAATGTGATAGAATTACGCTGAATTCTTATATTATCCGTAATATAAAATGATCTAATCGGTTCTCTGTTTGCCTTATCCTAGAAGTTTAATAGTACATCTTACTCGACATTTCATGCGCTTTGAGATGCCGCCTAGCCCAATACGCTATCTGAAATAGGAGAGACGTAAATTGAACAAATGTGATAGAATTTCCCTGAATTCTTATATTAATCTTAATGTAAAATGATCTAATCGGGTCTCTGTTCGCCCTACCCTAGAAGTTTAATAGTGCATTTCACTCGCCATTTCATGCGCTTTGAGTTGCCGCCTATCCCAGTACGCTCTCTGAAATAGCAGCGACGTAAATTGAACAAATGTGATATGATTTCCCTGAATTCTTATATTAACCATAATATAAAATGATCTAATCGGGGCTCTGTTTGCCATACCCTAGAAGTTTAATAGTGGATTTTGCTTGCCATTTCATGCGCTTTGAGATGCCGCTTAGCCCAATACGCTATCTGAAATAGCAGCGACGTAAATTGAACAAATGTGATATAATTTCCCTGAATTCTTATATTAACCTTAATGTAAAATGATCTAATCGGGTCACTGTTCGCCCTACCATAGAAGTTTAATAGTGCATTTCACTCGTAATTGCATGCGCTTTGAGATGCCGCATAGCCCAATTAGCTATATGAAATAGGAGCGACGTAAATTGAACAAATGTGATAGAATTTCGATGAATTCTTATATTAACCAATGTATAAAATGATCTAGTCTGGTCTCTGATTGCCCTATCATAGAAGGTTAATAGTGCATTTTACTCGCCATTCCACACGCTTTGAGATGCCGCTTAGCCCAATACGCTATCTGAAATAGGAGCGACGTAAATTGAACAAATGTGATAGAATCACGCTGCATTCTTATATTAACCGTAATATAAAATGATCTAATCGGGTCTCTGTTTGCCCTAGCCTAGAAGTTTAATAGTGCATTTCACTCGTCATTTCATGCGCTTTGAGATGCCTCTAAGCCCAATAAGCTATCTGTAATAGGAGCGACGTAAATTTTACAAATGTGATAGAATTTCGCTGAATTCTTATATTAACCAAAATATAAAATGATCTAATCGGGTCTCTGTTTGCCCTACCCTAGAAATTTAATAGTGCATTTTGCTCGCCATTTCATGCGCTTTGAGATGCCGCTGAGCCCAATACGCTATTTGAAATAGGAGCGACGTAAATTGAACAAATGTGATAGAATTTCACTGAATTCTTATATTAACCAAAATATAAAATGATCTAATCGGGTCTCTGATTGCCCTATCATAGAATTTTAATTGTGCATTCTACTCGCCATTCCACCCGCTTTAAGTTGCCGCCTAGTCCAGTACGCTATCACAAGCAGGAGCGGCGTAAGTTGAACAAATGTGATAGAATTACGCTGAATTCTTATATTATCCGTAATATAAAATGATCTAATCGGTTCTCTGTTTGCCTTATCCTAGAAGTTTAATAGTACATCTTACTCGACATTTCATGCGCTTTGAGATGCCGCCTAGCCCAATACGCTATCTGAAATAGGAGAGACGTAAATTGAACAAATGTGATAGAATTCCCTGAATTCTTATATTAATCTTAATGTAAAATGATCTAATCGGGTCTCTGTTCGCCCTACCCTAGAAGTTTAATAGTGCATTTCACTCGCCATTTCATGCGCTTTGAGTTGCCGCCTATCCCAGTACGCTCTCTGAAATAGCAGCGACGTAAATTGAACAAATGTGATATGATTTCCCTGAATTCTTATATTAACCATAATATAAAATGATCTAATCGGGGCTCTGTTTGCCATACCCTAGAAGGTTAATAGTGGATTTTGCTTGCCATTTCATGCGCTTTGAGATGCCGCTTAGCCCAATACGCTATCTGAAATAGCAGCGACGTAAATTGAACAAATGTGATATAATTTCCCTGAATTCTTATATTAACCTTAATGTAAAATGATCTAATCGGGTCACTGTTCGCCCTACCATAGAAGTTTAATAGTGCATTTCACTCGTAATTGCATGCGCTTTGAGATGCCGCATAGCCCAATTAGCTATATGAAATAGGAGCGACGTAAATTGAACAAATGTGATAGAATTTCGATGAATTCTTATATTAACCAATGTATAAAATGATCTAGTCTGGTCTCTGATTGCCCTATCATAGAAGGTTAATAGTGCATTTTACTCGCCATTCCACACGCTTTGAGATGCCGCTTAGCCCAATACGCTATCTGAAATAGGAGCGACGTAAATTGAACAAATGTGATAGAATCACGCTGCATTCTTATATTAACCGTAATATAAAATGATCTAATCGGGTCTCTGTTTGCCCTAGCCTAGAAGTTTAATAGTGCATTTCACTCGTCATTTCATGCGCTTTGAGATGCCTCTAAGCCCAATAAGCTATCTGTAATAGGAGCGACGTAAATTTTACAAATGTGATAGAATTTCGTTGAATTCTTATATTAACCAAAATATAAAATGATCTAATCGGGTCTCTGTTTGCCCTACCCTAGAAATTTAATAGTGCATTTTGCTCGCCATTTCATGCGCTTTGAGATGCCGCTGAGCCCAATACGCTATTTGAAATAGGAGCGACGTAAATTGAACAAATGTGATAGAATTTCACTGAATTCTTATATTAACCAAAGTATAAAATGATCTAATCGGGTCTCTGATTGCCCTATCATAGAATTTTAATTGTGCATTCTACTCGCCATTCCACCCGCTTTAAGTTGCCGCCTAGTCCAGTACGCTATCACAAGCAGGAGCGGCGTAAGTTGAACAAATGTGATAGAATTACGCTGAATTCTTATATTATCCGTAATATAAAATGATCTAATCGGTTCTCTGTTTGCCTTATCCTAGAAGTTTAATAGTACATCTTACTCGACATTTCATGCGCTTTGAGATGCCGCCTAGCCCAATACGCTATCTGAAATAGGAGAGACGTAAATTGAACAAATGTGATAGAATTCCCTGAATTCTTATATTAATCTTAATGTAAAATGATCTAATCGGGTCTCTGTTCGCCCTACCCTAGAAGTTTAATAGTGCATTTCACTCGCCATTTCATGCGCTTTGAGTTGCCGCCTATCCCAGTACGCTCTCTGAAATAGCAGCGACGTAAATTGAACAAATGTGATATGATTTCCCTGAATTCTTATATTAACCATAATATAAAATGATCTAATCGGGGCTCTGTTTGCCATACCCTAGAAGTTTAATAGTGGATTTTGCTTGCCATTTCATGCGCTTTGAGATGCCGCTTAGCCCAATACGCTATCTGAAATAGCAGCGACGTAAATTGAACAAATGTGATATAATTTCCCTGAATTCTTATATTAACCTTAATGTAAAATGATCTAATCGGGTCACTGTTCGCCCTACCATAGAAGTTTAATAGTGCATTTCACTCGTAATTGCATGCGCTTTGAGATGCCGCATAGCCCAATTAGCTATATGAAATAGGAGCGACGTAAATTGAACAAATGTGATAGAATTTCGATGAATTCTTATATTAACCAATGTATAAAATGATCTAGTCTGGTCTCTGATTGCCCTATCATAGAAGGTTAATAGTGCATTTTACTCGCCATTCCACACGCTTTGAGATGCCGCTTAGCCCAATACGCTATCTGAAATAGGAGCGACGTAAATTGAACAAATGTGATAGAATCACGCTGCATTCTTATATTAACCGTAATATAAAATGATCTAATCGGGTCTCTGTTTGCCCTAGCCTAGAAGTTTAATAGTGCATTTCACTCGTCATTTCATGCGCTTTGAGATGCCTCTAAGCCCAATAAGCTATCTGTAATAGGAGCGACGTAAATTTTACAAATGTGATAGAATTTCGTTGAATTCTTATATTAACCAAAATATAAAATGATCTAATCGGGTCTCTGTTTGCCCTACCCTAGAACTTTAATAGTGCATTTTACTCGTCATTTCATGCGCTTTGAGATGCCGCTTAGCCTAATACGCTATCTGAAATTATAGCGATATAAGTTGAACAAATGTGATAGAATGTCGCTGAATTCTTTTATTAACCATAATGTAAAATGATCTAATCGGATCTCTGTCCGCCCGAGTCTAGAACTTTAATAGTGCATTTTGCTCGCCATTTCATACGCTTTGAGATGCCGCTTTGCCCAATACGCTATCTGAAATAGGAGCGACGTAAATTGAACAAATGTGATAGAATTTCACTGAATTCTTATATTAACCAAAATATAAAATGATCTAATCGGGTCTCTGATTGCCCTAGCATAGAAGTTTAATAGTGCATTTTACTCGCCATTCCGAGCGCGTTAAGATGCCGCATAGCCCAATACGCTATCTGAAATAGGAGCGACGTAAATTGAACAAATGTGATAGACTTTCGCTGAATTCTTAAATTAACTATAATATAAAATGATCTAATCGGGTCACTGATTGCCCTACCCTAGATGTTTAAAAGTGCATTTTACTTGCCATTTCATGCGCTTTGAGATGCCGCTTAGCACAATACGCTATCTGAAATAGGAACGACGTAAATTGAACAAATGTGATAGAATTTCGCTGAATTCTTCAATTAACCATAATATAAAATGATCTAATCGGGTCCCTGTTTGCCCTACCCTAGGAGTTGAATAGTGCATTTCACTCGTCATTTCATACGCTTTGAGATGCCGCTTAGCCCAATACGCTATCTGAAATAGGAGCGACGTAAATTGAACAAATGTGATAGAATTTCGCTGAATTCTTATATTAACCAAAGTATAAAATGATCTAATCTAGTCTCTGATTGCCCTATCATAGAAGGTTAATAGTGCATTTTACTCGCCATTCCACGCGCTTTAAGATGCCGCCTAGCCCAGTAGGCTATCTGAAATAGGAGCGACGTAAGATGAACAAATGTGATAGAATTACGCTGAATTCTTATATTAACCGTAATATAAAATGAACTAATCGGGTCTCCGTTTGCCTTATCCTAGAAGTTTAATAGCGCATTTTACTCGCCATTTCATGCGCTTTGAGAGGCCGCTTAGTCCAATACGCTATCTGAAATATGAGCGACGTAAGATGAACAAATGTGATAGAATTACGCTGAATTCTTATATTAACCGTAATATAAAATGAACTAATCGGGTCTCCGTTTCCCTTATCCTAGAAGTTTAATAGAGCATTTTACTCGCCATTTCATGCGCCTTGAGAGGCCGCTTAGCCCAATACGCTATCTGAAATAGGAGCGACGTAAGTTGAACAAATGTGATAGAATTTTGCTGAATTCTTAAATTAACCATAATATAAAATGATCTAATCGGGTCTCTGTTTGCCCTACCCTAGAAGTTTAATAGTGCATTTCACTCGTCACTTTCTGCGCTTTGAGATGCCGCTAAGCCCAATAAGCTATCGGAAATAGGAGCGACGTAAATTGAACAAATGTGATAGAATTTCTCAGAATTCTTATGTTAACCAAAATATAAAATGACCTAATCTGGTCTCTGTTCGCCATAGCCTACAAGTTTAATAGTGCATTTTGTTTGCCATTTCATGCGCTTTGGGATGCGGCTTAGCCCAATACGCTATCTGAAATAGGAGCGACGTAAATTGGACAAATGTGATAGAATTTCCCTGAAATCTTATATTAAACAAAATATAAAATGATCTAATCGGGTCTCTGATTGCTCTATCATAGAAGTTTAGTAGTGCATTTTACTCGCCCTTCCACGCGCTTTAAGATGCCGCCTAGCCCAGTACGCTATCTGAAATAGGAGCGACGTAAGATGACCAAATGTGATAGAATCTTGCTGAATTCTTAAATTAACCATAATATAAAATGATCTAATCGGGTCTCTGTTTGCCCTACCCTAGGAGTTTAATAGTGCATTTTACTCGCCATGTCATGCGCTTTGAGGTGCCGCTTAGCCCAATACGCTATCTGAAATATGAGCGACACGAATTGAACAAATGTGATAGAATTTTGCTCAATTCTTAAATTAACCATAATATAAAATGATCTAATCGGGTCTCTGTTTGCCCTACCCTAGAACTTTAATAGTGCATTTTATTCGCCATTTCATACGGTTTGAGATGCCGCTTTGCCCAATAAGCTATCTGCAATAGGAGCGACGTAAATTGAACAAATGTGATAGAATTTCGTTGAATTCTTATATTAACCAAAATATAAAATGATCTAATCGGGTCTCTGATTGCCCTATCATAGAAGTTTAATAGTGCATTTTACTCGCCAGTTCATGCGCCTTCAGATGCCGCTTAGCCCAATAAGCTATCTGAAATAGGAGCGACGTAAATTGAACAAATGTGATAGAATTTCCCTGAAATCTTGTATTAAACAAAATATAAAATGATATAATCGGGTCTCTGATTGCCCTATCATAGAAGTTTAACAGTGCATTTCACTCGTCATTTCATGCGCTTTGACATGCCGCTTAGCCCAATAAGCTATCTGAAATAGGAGCGACGTAAATTGAACAAATGTGATAGAATTTCGCTGAATTCTTATATTAACCAAAATATAAAATGATCTAATCGGGTCTCTGATTGCCGTATCATAGAAGTTTAATAGTGCATTTTACTCGCCAGTTCATGCGCCTTCAGATGCCGCTTAGCCCAATAAGCTATCTGAAATAGGAGCGACGTAAATTGAACAAATGTGATAGAATTTCCCTGAAATCTTGTATTAAACAAAATATAAAATGATCTAATCGGGTCTCTGATTGCCCTATCATTGAAGTTTAACAGTGCATTTCACTCGTCATTTCATGCGCTTTGACATGCCGCTTATCCCAATAAGCTATCTGAAATAGGAACGACGTAAATTGAACAAATGTGATAGAATTTCGCTGAATTCTTCAATTAACCATAATATAAAATGATCTAATCGGGTCCCTGTTTGCCCTACCCTAGGAGTTGAATAGTGCATTTTACTCGCCATTCCACACGCTTTAAGATGCCGCCTAGCCCAGTACGCTGTCTGAAATTGGAGCGACGTAAATTGAACGAATGTGATAGAATCTCGCTGAAATCTTATATTAAACAAAATATAAAATGAGCTAATCGGGTCTCTGATTGCCCTATCATAAAAGTTGAGCAGTGCATTTTACTCGCCATTCCACGCTCTTTAAGATGGCGCCTAGCCCAGTACGCTATCTGAAATAGGAGCGACGTAAGTTGAACAAATGTGATAGAATTTCGCTGAGTTCTTTTATTAACCATAATGTAAAATGATCTGCTCGGGTCTCTGTTCGCCCTAGCCTAGAAGTTTAATAATGCATTTCACTCGTCATTTCATGCGCTTTGAGATGCCGCTTAGCCCAATAAGCTACCTGTAATAGGAGCGACGTAAATTGAACAAATCTGATAGAATTTCGCTGAATTCTTAAATTAACCATAATATAAAATAACCTAATCGGGTCTCTGTTTGCCCTACCCTAGAAGTTTAATAGTGCATTTCACTCGTCATTTCATGCGCTTTGAGATGCCGCTAAGCCCAATAAGCTATCTGTAATAGAAGCGAGGTAAATTGAACAAATGTGATAGAATTTCGTTGAATTCTTATATTAACCAAAATATAAAATGATCTAATCGAGTCTCTGATTGCCCTATCATAGAAGTTTAATAGTGCATTTTACTCGCCAGTTCATGCGCCTTCAGATGCCGCTTAGCCCAATAAGCTATCTGAAATAGGAGCGACGTAAATTGAACAAATGTGATAGAATTTCCCAGAAAACTTATATTAAACAAAATATAAAATGAGCTAATCGGGTCTCTGATTGCCCTATCATAGAAGTTTAGTAGTGCATTTTACTCGCCATTCCACGAGCTTTAAGATGCCGCCTAGCACAGTACGCTATCTGAAATAGGAGCGACGTAAGTTGAACAAATGTGATAGAATTTCGCAGAATTCTTATATTAACCAAAATATAAAATGATCTAATCTGGTCTCTGTTCGCCCTAGCCTAGAAGTTTAATAGTGCATTTTGTTCGCCATTTCATGCGCTTTGAGATGCCGCTAAGCCCAATAAGCTGTCTGAAATAGGAGCGACGTAAATTGAACAAATGTGATAGAATCTCGCTGAATACTTATATTAACCTTAATGTAAAATGATCTAATCGGGTCTCTGTTCGCCCTACCCGAGAAGTTTAATAGTGCATTTCACTCGCCATTTCATGCGCTTTGAGATGACGCTTAACCCAAAACGCTATCTGAAATAGGAGCGACGTAAGTTGAACAAATGTGACAGAATTACGCTGCATTCTTCTATTCACCTTAATGTAAAATGATCTCTTCGGGTCTCTGTTCGCCCTACCCTAGAAGTATAATAGTGCATTTCACTCGTCATTTCATGCGCTTTGAGATGCCGCGTAGCCCAATACGCTATCTGAAATAAGAGCGACGTAAATTGAACAAATGTGATAGAATCTCGCTGAAATCTTATATTAAACAAAATATAAAATGAGCTAATCGGGTCTCTGATTGCCCTATCATAAAAGTTGAGCAGTGCATTTTACTCGCCATTCCACGCTCTTTAAGATGGCGCCTAGCCCAGTACGGTATCTGAAATAGGAGCGACGTAAGTTGAACAAATGTGATAGAATTTCGCTGAGTTCTTTTATTAACCATAATGTAAAATGATCTGCTCGGGTCTCTGTTCGCCCTAGCCTAGAAGTTTAATAATGCATTTCACTCGTCATTTCATGCGCTTTGAGATGCCGCTGAGCCCAATAAGCTACCTGTAATAGGAGCGACGTAAATTGAACAAATGTGATAGAATTTCGCTGAATTCTTAAATTAACCATAATATAAAATAACCTAATCGGGTCTCTGTTTGCCCTACCCTAGAAGTTTAATAGTGCATTTCACTCGTCATTTCATGCGCTTTGAGATGCCGCTAAGCCCAATAAGCTATCTGTAATAGAAGCGACGTAAATTGAACAAATGTGATAGAATTTCGTTGAATTCTTATATTAACCAAAATATAAAATGATCTAATCGGGTCTCTGATTGCCCTATCATAGAAGTTTAATAGTGCATTTTACTCGCCAGTTCATGCGCCTTCAGATGCCGCTTAGCCCAATAAGCTATCTGAAATAGGAGCGACGTAAATTGAACAAATGTGATAGAATTTCCCTGAAATCTTATATTAAACAAAATATAAAATGATATAATCGGGTCTCTGATTGCCCTATCATAGAAGTTTAACAGTGCATTTCACTCGTCATTTCATGCGCTTTGACATGCCGCTTAGCCCAATAAGCTATCTGAAATAGGAGCGACGTAAATTGAACAAATGTGATAGAATTTCCCTGAAATCTTATATTAAACAAAATATAAAATGAGCTAATCGGGTGTCTGATTGCCCTATCATAGAAGTTTAGTAGTGCATTTTACTCGCCATTCCACGAGCTTTAAGACGCCGCCAAGCACAGTACGCTATCTGAAATAGGAGCGACGTAAGTTGAACAAATGTGATAGAATTTCGCTGAATTCTTATGTTAACCAAAATATAAAATGATCTAATCGGGTCTCTGATTGCCCTATCATAGAATTTTAATTGTGCATTCTACTCGCCATTCCACCCGCTTTAAGATGCCGCCTAGCCCAGTACGCTATCTGAAATAGGAGCGACGGAAATTGAACAAATGTGATAGAATTTTGCTGAATTCTTAAATTAACCATAATATAAAATGATCTAATCGGGTCTCTGATTGTCCTATCATAGAAGTTTAATAGTGCATTTTACTCGCCATTCCACGCGCTTTAAGATGCCGCTTAGTCCAGTACGCTATCTGAAATAGGAACGACGTAAGTTGAACAAATGTGATAGAATTTCGCTGAATTCTTACATCAACCATAATATAAAATGATCTAATCGGGTCTCTGTTTGCCTTATCCTAGAAGTTTAATAGTGCATTATACTCGCCATTTCATGCGCTTTTAGATGCCGCCTAGCCCAGTACGCTATCTGAAATAGGAGCGACGTAAATTGAACAAATGTGATAGAATTTCCGTGAATCATTATATTAACCTTAATGTAAAATGATCTAATCGGGTCTCTGTTCGCCCTACCATAGAAGTCTAATGGTGCATTTTACTCGCCATTTCATGCGCTTTGAGATACCGCTTAGCCCAATACGCTATCTGAAATAGGAGCGACGTAAATTGAACGAATGTGATAGAATTTCGCTCAATTCTTAAATTAACCATAACATAAAATGACCTAATCGGGTCTCTGTTTGCCCTACCCTAGATATTTAATAGTGCATTTTGCTCGCCATTTCATGCGCTTTGAGATGCCGCTGAGCCCAATACGCTATTTGAAATAGGAGCGACGTAAATTGAACAAATGTGATACAATTTCACTGAATTCTTATATTAACCAAAATATAAAATGATCTAATCGGGTCTCTGATTGCCCTATCATAGAATTTTAATTGTGCATTCTACTCGCCATTCCACCCGCTTTAAGATGCCGCCTAGCCCAGTACGCTATCTGAAATAGGAGCGACGGAAATTGAACAAATGTGATAGAATTTTGCTGAATTCTTAAATTAACCATAATATAAAATGATCTAATCGGGTCTCTGATTGTCCTATCATAGAAGTTTAATAGTGCATTTTACTCGCCATTCCACGCGCTTTAAGATGCCGCTTAGTCCAGTACGCTATCTGAAATAGGAACGACGTAAGTTGAACAAATGTGATAGAATTACGCTGAATTCTTATATTAACCGTAATATAAAATGATCTAATCGGGTCTCTGTTTGCCTCACCCTAGAAGTTCAAAAGTGCATTTTACTTGCCGTTTCATGCGCTTTGAGATGCCGCTTAGCACAATACGCTATCTGAAATAGGAACGACGTAAATTGAACAAATGTGATAGAATTTCGCTGAATTCTTAAATTAACTATAATATAAAATGATCTAATCGGGTCCCTGTTTGCCCTACCCAAGAAGTTTAATAGTGCATGTCACTCGTCATTTCATGCGCTTTGAGATGACGCTTAACCCAATACGCTATCTGAAATAGGAGCGACGTAAGTTGAACAAATGAGACAGAATTACGCTGCATTCTTATATTCACCTTAATGTAAAATGATCTCTTCGGGTCTCTGTTCGCCCTACCCTAGAAGTATAATAGTGCATTTTACTCGCCCTTCCACGCGCTTTAAGATGCCGCGTAGCCCAGTAGGCTATCTGAAATAGGAGCGACGTAAGATGAACAAATGTGATAGAATTACGCTGAATTCTTATATTAACCGTAATATAAAATGAACTAATCGGGTCTCCGTTTGCCTTATCCTAGAAGTTTAATAGCGCATTTTACTCGCCATTTCATGCGCTTTGAGAGGCCGCTTAGCCCAATACGCTATCTGAAATAGGAGCGACGTAAATTGAACAAATGTGATAGAATTTCCGTGAAATCTTATATTAAACAAAATATAAAATGATCTAATCGGGTCTCTGATTGCCCTATCATAGAAGTTTAGTAGTGCATTTTACTCGTCATTCCACGCGCTTTAAGGTGCCGCCTAGCTCAGTACGCTATCTGAAATAGGAGCGACGTAAGTTGAACAAATGTGATAGAATTTTGCTGAATTCTTAAATTAACCATAATATAAAATGATCTAATCGGGTCTCTGTTTGGCGTACCCTAGAAGTTTAATAGTGCATTTTACTCGACACTTCATGCGCCTTCAGATGCCGCTTAGCCCAATAAGCTATCTGAAATAGGAGCGACGTAAATTGAACAAATGTGATAAAATTTCGCAGAATCCTTATGTTAACCAAAATATAAAATGATCTAATCTGGTCTCTGTTCGCCCTATCCTAGAAGTTTAATAGTGCATTTTGTTCGCCATTTCATGCGCTTTGAGATGCCGCATAGCCCAATACGCTATCTGAAATAGGAGCGACGTAAATTGGACAAATGTGATAGAATTTCCCTGAAATCTTATATTAAACTAAATATAAAATGATCTAATCGGGTCTCTGATTGCTCTATCATAGAAGTTTAGTAGTGCATTTTACTCGCCCTTCCACGCGCTTTAAGATGCCGCTGAGCCCAATAAGCTACCTGTAATAGGAGCGACGTAAATTGAACAAATGTGATAGAATTTCGCTGAATTCTTAAATTAACCATAATATAAAATAACCTAATCGGGTCTCTGTTTGCCCTACCCTAGAAGTTTAATAGTGCATTTCACTCGTCATTTCATGCGCTTTGAGATGCCGCTAAGCCCAATAAGCTATCTGTAATAGAAGCGACGTAAATTGAACAAATGTGATAGAATTTCGTTGAATTCTTATATTAACCAAAATATAAAATGATCTAATCGGGTCTCTGATTGCCCTATCATAGAAGTTTAATAGTGCATTTTACTCGCCAGTTCATGCGCCTTCAGATGCCGCTTAGCCCAATAAGCTATCTGAAATAGGAGCGACGTAAATTGAACAAATGTGATAGAATTTCCCTGAAATCTTATATTAAACAAAATATAAAATGATCTAATCGGGTCTCTGTTTGCCTGATCCTAGAAGTTTAATAGTGTATTATACTCGCCATTTCATGCCCTTTTAAATGCCGCCTAGCCCAGTACGCTATCTGAAATCGGAGCGACGTAAATTGAACAAATGTGATAGAATTTCCGTGAATTCTTATATTAACCTTAATGTAAAATGATCTGATCGGGTCTCTGTTCGCCCTACCATAGAAGTCTAATAGTGCATTCACTCGCCATTTCATTCGCTTTGAGATGCCGCCTAGCCCAGTACGCTATCTGAAATAGGAGCGACGTAAGTTGACCAAATGTGATAGAATTACGCTGAATTCTTATATTAACCGTAATATAAAATGATCTAATCGGGTCTCTGTTCGCCCTACTATAGAAGTCTAATAGTGCATTTCACTCGCCATTTCATGCGCTTTAAGATGTCGCCTAGCCCAGTACGCTATCTAAAATAGCAGCGACGTAAGTTGAACAAATGTGATAGAATTTCGCTGAATTCTTTTATTAACCATAATGTAAAATGATCTGATCGGGGCTCTGATCGCCATAGCCTAGAAGTTTAATATTGCATTTTATTCGCCATTTCATGCGCTTTGAGGTGCCGCTTAGCCGAGTTCGCTATCTGAAATAGGAGCGACGTAAATTGAACAAATGTGATAAAATTTCCCCGAAATCTTATATTAAACAAAATATAAAATGATCTAATCGGGTCTCTGATTGCCCTATCATAGAAGTTTAATAGTGAATTTCACTCGTCATTTCATGCGCTTTGTGATGCCGCTAAGCCCAATAAGCTATCTGTAATAGGAGCGACGTAAATTGAACAAATGTGATAGAATTTCGCTGAATTCTTATGTTAACCAAAATATAAAATGATCTAATCGGGTCTCTGATTGCCTTATCATAGAAGTTTAATAGTGCATTTTACTTGCCATTCCACGCGCTTTAAGATGCCGCCTAGCCCAGTACGCTATCTGACATACGAGCGACGTAAGTTGAACAAATGCGATAAAATTTTGCTGACATCTTAAATTAACCATAATATAAAATGATCTAATCGGGTCGCTGATTGCCCTATCATAGAATTTTAATATTGCATTTTACTCGCCATTCCACGCGCTTTAAGATGCCGCCTAGCCCAATACGCTATCTGAAATAGGAGCGACGTAAATTGAACAAATGTGATAGAATTTTGCTGAATTCTTAAATTAACCATAATATAATATGATCTAATCGGGTCTCTGATTGCCCTATCATAGAATTTTAATAGTGCATTTTACTCGCCATTCCACGCGCTTTAAGATGCCGCCTACCCCAGTACGCTATCTGAAATAGGAGCGACGTAAATAGAACAAATGTGATAGAATTTTGCTGAATTCTTAAATTAACCATAATATAAAATGATTTAATCGGGTCTTTGTTTGCCCTACGCTAGAAGTTTAATAGTGCATTTTACTCGCCATTTCATGCGCTTTGAGATGCCGCTTAGCCCGATACGCTATCTCAAATAGGAGCGACGTAATTTGAACGAATGTGATAGAATTTCGCTGAATTCTTTTATTAACCATAATGTAAAATGATCTGATCGGGTCTCTGTTCGCCGTAGCCTAGAAGTTTAATAGTGCATTTTATTCGCCATTTCATGCGCTTTGAGATGCCGCTTAGCCCAATACGCTATCTGAAATAGGAGCGACGTAAGTTGAACAAATGTGATAGAATTTCGCTGAATTCTTAAATTAACCATAATATAAAATGATCTAATCGGGTCTCTGTTTGCGTTATCCTAGAAGTTTAATAGTGCATTATACTCGCCATTTCATGCGCTTTTAGATGCCGCCTAGCCCAGTACGCTATCTGAAATAGGAGCGACGTAAATTGAACAAATGTGATAGAATTTCGCTGAATTCTTAAATTAACCATAATATAAAATGATCTCATCGGGACTCTGTTTGACCTACCCTAGAAGTTTAATTGTGCATTTTGCTCGCCATTTCATGCGCTTTGAGATGCCGCTTAGCCCAATACGCTATCTGAAATAGGAGCGACAGAAGTTGAACAAATGTGATAGAATTTCGCTGAATTCTTTTATTAACCATAATGTAAAATGATCTGATCGGGTCTCTGTTCGCCCTAGCCTACAAGTTTAATGGTGCATTTTATTCGCCACTTCATGCGCTTTGAGATGCCGCTTAGCCGAGTTCGCTATCTGAAATAGGAGCGACGTAAATTGAACAAATGTGATAGAATTTCGCTGAATTCTTATATTAACCAAAATATAAAATGATCTAATCGGGTCTCTGATTGCCCTATCATAGAAGTTTAATACTGCATTTTACTTGCCATTCCACGCGCTTTAAGATGCCGCCTAGCCCAGTACGCTATCTGAAATAGCAGAGACGTAAGTTGAACAAATGTGATAGAATTTCGCTGAGGTCTTTTATTAACCATAATGTAAAATGATCTGATCGGGGCTCTGATCGCCATAGCCTAGAAGTTTAATAGTGCATTTTATTCGCCATTTCATGCGCTTTGAGATGCCGCTTAGCCGAGTTCGCTATCTGAAATAGGAGCGACGTAAATTGAACAAATGTGATAAAATTTCCCTGAAATCTTATATTAAACAAAATATAAAATGGTCTAATCGGGTCTCTGATTGCCCTATCATAGAAGTTTAATAGTGCATTTCACTCGTCATTTCATGCGCTTTGTGATGCTGCTAAGCCCAATAAGCTATCTGTAATAGGAGCGACGTAAATTGAACAAATGTGATAGAATTTCCGTGAATCCTTATATTAACCTTATCGTAAAATGATCTAATCGGGTCTCTGTTCGCCCTACCATAGAAGTCTAATGGTGCATTTCACTCGTCATTTCATGCGCTTTAAGATGCCGCCTAGCCCAGTACGCTATCTGAAATAGGAGCGACGTAAGATGAACAAATGTGATAGAATTACGCTGCATTCTTATATTAACCGTAATATAAAATGATCTAATCGGGCCTCTGTTTGCCTTATCCTATAAGTTTAATAGTGCATTTCACTCGCCATTTCATGCGCTTTGAAATGCTGCTTAGCCCAATACGCTATCTGAAATAGGAGCGACGTAAATTGAAAAAATGTGATAGAACTTCGCTGCATTCTTATATTAAACGTAATATAAAATGATCTAATCGGGTCTCTGTTTGCCCTATCATAGAAGTTTAATAGTGCATTTCACTCGTCATTTCATGCGCTTTGAGATGCCGCTAAGCCCAATAAGCTATCTGTAATAGGAGCGACGTAAATTGAACAAATGTGATAGAATTTCGCTGAATTCTTATATTAACAATAATATAAAATGATCTAATCGGGTCTCTGAGTGCCCTATCATAGAAGTTTAATAGTGCATTTTACTTGCCATTCCACGCGCTTTAAGATGCCGCCTAGCCCAGTACGTTATCTGAAATAGGAGCGACGTAAATTGAACAAATGCGATAAAATTTTGCTGACATCTTAAATTAACCATAATATAAAATGATCTAATCGGGTCTCTGATTGCCCTATCATAGAAGTTTAATACTGCATTTTACTTGCCATTCCACGCGCTTTAAGATGCCGCCTAGCCCAGTACGCTATCTGAAATAGCAGAGACGTAAGTTGAACAAATGTGATAGAATTTCGCTGAGGTCTTTTATTAACCATAATGTAAAATGATCTGATCGGGGCTCTGATCGCCATAGCCTAGAAGTTTAATAGTGCATTTTATTCGCCATTTCATGCGCTTTGAGATGCCGCTTAGCCGAGTTCGCTATCTGAAATAGGAGCGACGTAAATTGAACAAATGTGATAAAATTTCCCTGAAATCTTATATTAAACAAAATATAAAATGGTCTAATCGGGTCTCTGATTGCCCTATCATAGAAGTTTAATAGTGCATTTCACTCGTCATTTCATGCGCTTTGTGATGCTGCTAAGCCCAATAAGCTATCTGTAATAGGAGCGACGTAAATTGAACAAATGTGATAGAATATCCGTGAATCCTTATATTAACCTTATCGTAAAATGATCTAATCGGGTCTCTGTTCGCCCTACCATAGAAGTCTAATGGTGCATTTCACTCGTCATTTCATGCGCTTTAAGATGCCGCCTAGCCCAGTACGCTATCTGAAATAGGAGCGACGTAAGATGAACAAATGTGATAGAATTACGCTGCATTCTTATATTAACCGTAATATAAAATGATCTAATCGGGCCTCTGTTTGCCTTATCCTATAAGTTTAATAGTGCATTTCACTCGCCATTTCATGCGCTTTGAAATGCTGCTTAGCCCAATACGCTATCTGAAATAGGAGCGACGTAAATTGAAAAAATGTGATAGAACTTCGCTGCATTCTTATATTAAACGTAATATAAAATGATCTAATCGGGTCTCTGTTTGCCCTATCATAGAAGTTTAATAGTGCATTTCACTCGTCATTTCATGCGCTTTGAGATGCCGCTAAGCCCAATAAGCTATCTGTAATAGGAGCGACGTAAATTGAACAAATGTGATAGAATTTCGCTGAATTCTTGTATTAACAATAATATAAAATGATCTAATCGGGTCTCTGAGTGCCCTATCATAGAAGTTTAATAGTGCATTTTACTTGCCATTCCACGCGCTTTAAGATGCCGCCTAGCCCAGTACGTTATCTGAAATAGGAGCGACGTAAATTGAACAAATGCGATAAAATTTTGCTGACATCTTAAATTAACCATAATATAAAATGATCTAATCGGGTCTCTGATTGCCCTATCATAGAATTTTAATAGTGCATTTTACTCGCCATTCCACGCGCTTTAAGATGCCGCCTAGCCCAGTACGCTATCTGAAATAGGAGCGACGTAAGATGAACAAATGTGATAGAATTACGCTGAATTCTTATATTAACCGTAATATAAAATGATCTAATCGGGCCTCTGTTTGCCATATCCTAGAAGTTTAATAGTGCAATTCACTCGCCATTTCATGCACTTTGAAATGCTGCTTAGCCCAATACGCTATCTGAAATAGGAGCGACGTAAATTGAAAAAATGTGATAGAACTTCGCTGAATTCTTAAATTAACCATAACATAAAATGATCGAATCGGGTCTCTGTTTGCCCTACCCTAGAAGTTTAATAGTGCAATTTATTCGCCATTTCATGCGCTTTGAGATGCCGCATAGCCCAATACGCTATCTGAAATAGGAGCGACGTAAATTGAACAAATGTGATAGAATTTCCCTGAAATCTTATATTAAACAAAATATAAAATGAGCTAATCGGGTCTCTGATTGCCCTATCATAGAAGTTTAGTAGTGCATTTTACTCGCCATTCCACGAGCTTTAAGATGCCGCCTAGCACAGTACGCTATCTGAAATAGGAGCGACGTAAGTTGAACAAATGTGATAGAATTTCGCAGAATTCTTATATTAACCAAAATATAAAATGATCTAATCTGGTCTCTGTTCGCCCTAGCCTAGAAGTTTAATAGTGCATTTTGTTCGCCATTTCATGCGCTTTGAGATGCCGCTAAGCCCAATAAGCTGTCTGAAATAGGAGCGACGTAAATTGAACAAATGTGATAGAATCTCGCTGAATACTTATATTAACCTTAATGTAAAATGATCTAATCGGGTCTCTGTTCGCCCTACCCCAGAAGTTTAATAGTGCATTTCACTCGCCATTTCATGCGCTTTGAGATGACGCTTAACCCAATACGCTATCTGAAATAGGAGCGACGTAAGTTGAACAAATGTGACAGAATTACGCTGCATTCTTATATTCACCTTAATGTAAAATGATCTCTTCGGGTCTCTGTTCGCCCTACCCTAGAAGTATAATAGTGCATTTCACTCGTCATTTCATGCGCTTTGAGATGCCGCTAAGCCCAATAAGCTATCTGTAATAGAAGCGACGTAAATTGAACAAATGTGATAGAATTTCGTTGAATTCTTATATTAACCAAAATATAAAATGATCTAATCGGGTCTCTGATTGCCCTATCATAGAAGTTTAATAGTGCATTTTACTCGCCAGTTCATGCGCCTTCAGATGCCGCTTAGCCCAATAAGCTATCTGAAATAGGAGCGACGTAAATTGAACAAATGTGATAGAATTTCCCTGAAATCTTATATTAAACAAAATATAAAATGATATAATCGGGTCTCTGATTGCCCTATCATAGAAGTTTAACAGTGCATTTCACTCGTCATTTCATGCGCTTTGACATGCCGCTTAGCCCAATAAGCTATCTGAAATAGGAGCGACGTAAATTGAACAAATGTGATAGAATTTCCCTGAAATCTTATATTAAACAAAATATAAAATGAGCTAATCGGGTGTCTGATTGCCCTATCATAGAAGTTTAGTAGTGCATTTTACTCGCCATTCCACGAGCTTTAAGATGCCGCCAAGCACAGTACGCTATCTGAAATAGGAGCGACGTAAGTTGAACAAATGTGATAGAATTTCGCAGAATTCTTATATTAACCAAAATATAAAATGATCTAATCTGGTCTCTGTTCGCCCTAGCCTAGAAGTTTAATAGTGCATTTTGTTCGCCATTTCATGCGCTTTGAGATGCCGCTAAGCCCAATAAGCTGTCTGAAATAGGAGCGACGTAAATTGAACAAATGTGATAGAATCTCGCTGAATACTTATGTTAACCTTAATGTAAAATGATCTAATCGGGTCTCTGTTCGCCCTGCCCCAGAAGTTTAATAGTGCATTTCACTCGCCATTTCATGCGCTTTGAGATGACGCTTAACCCAATACGCTATCTGAAATAGGAGCGACGTAAGTTGAACAAATGTGACAGAATTACGCTGCATTCTTCTATTCACCTTAATGTAAAATGATCTCTTCGGGTCTCTGTTCGCCCTACCCTAGAAGTATAATAGTGCATTTCACTCGTCATTTCATGCGCTTTGAGATGCCGCGTAGCCCAATACGCTATCTGAAATAAGAGCGACGTAAATTGAACAAATGTGATAGAATTTCGCTGAATTCTTATATTAACCAAAGTATAAAATGATCTAGTCTGGTCTCTGATTGCCCTATCATAGAAGGTTAATAGTGCATTTTACTCGCCATTCCACACGCTTTAAGATGCCGCCTAGCCCAGTACGCTGTCTGAAATTGGAGCGACGTAAATTGAACAAATGTGATAGAATCTCGCTGAAGACTTATATTAACCTTAATGTAAAATGATCTAATCGGGTCTCTGTTCGCCCTACCCTAGAAGTTTAATAGTGCATTTTACTCGCCATTTCATGCGCTTTGAGATGCCGCTTATCCCAATACGCTATCTGAAATAGGAGCGACGTAAATTGAACAAATGTGATAGAATTTCGCTGAATTCTTAAATTAACCATAATATCAAATGATCTAATCGGGGCTCTGTTTGCCCTACCCTAGAAGTTTAATAGTGCATATCACTCGTCATTTCATGCGCTTTGAGATGACGCTAAGCACAATAAGGTATCTGGAATAGCAGCGACGTAAATTGAACAAATGTGAAAGAATTACGCCGCATTCTTATATTAACCGTAATATAAAATGATCTAATCGGGTCTCTGTTTGCCTTATCCTAGAAGTTTAATAGTGCATTTTACTCGCCATTTCACGCGCTTTAAGATGCCGTCTAGCCCAGTACGCTACCTGAAATAGGAGCGACATAAGTTGAACAAATGTGATAGAATTACGCTGAATTCTTATATTAACCATAATATAAAATGATCTAATCGGGTCTCTGTTTGCCCTACCCTAATAATTTAATTGTGCATTTTACTCGCCATTTCATGCGCTTTGAGATGCCGCTTATCCCAATACGCTATCTGAAATAGGAGCGACGTAAGTTGAACAAATGTGATAGAATTTCGCTGACATCTTAAATTAACCATAATATAAAATGATCTAATCGGGTCTCTGTTTGCCCTACCCTAGAAGTTTAATAGTGCATTTCACTCGCCATTTCATGCGCTTTGAGATGCCGCTAAGCACAATAAGCTATCTGGAATAGCAGCGACGTAAATTGAACAAATGTGAAAGAATTACGCCGCATTCTTATATTAACCGTAATATAAAATGATCTAATCGGGTCTCTGTTTGCCTTATCCTAGAAGTTTAATAGTGCATTTTACTCGCCATTCCACGCGCTTTAAGATGCCGCCTAGCCCAGTACGCTACCTGAAATAGGAGCGGCGTAAGTTGAACAAATGTGATAGAATTACGCTGAATTCTTATATTAACCGTAATATAAAATGATCTAATCGGGTCTCTGTTTGCCTTATCCTAGAAGTTTGGTAGTGCATTTTACTGGCCATTTCATGCGCTTTGAGATGCAGCTTAGCCCAATACGCTATCTGAAATAGGAGCGACGTAAATTGAACAAATGTGATAGAATTTTGCTGAATTCTTAAATTAACCACAATATAAAATGATCTAATCGGGTCTCTGTTTGCCCTACCCTAGTAGTTTAATTGTGCATTTTACTCGCCATTTCATACGCTTTTCGATGCCGCTTATCCCAATACGCTATCTGAAATAGGAGCGACGTACGTTGAACAAATGTGATAGAATTTCGCTGAATTCTTTTAAGAACCAGAATGTAAAATGATCTAATCGGGTCTCTGTTCGCCCAAGCCTAGAAGTTTAATAGCGCATTTTATTCGCCATTTCATGTGCCTTGAGATGCCGATTAGCCCAATACGCTATCTGAAATAGGAGCGACGTAAATTGAACAAATGTGATAGAATTTCCCTGAAATCTTATATTAAACAAAATATAAAATGATCTAATCAGGTCTCTGATTGCCCTATCATAGATGTTTAGCAGTGCATTTTACTCGCCATTCCACGCGCTTTAAGATGCCGCCTAGCCCAGTACGCTATCTAAATTAGGAGCGACGTAAGTAGAACAAATGTGATAGAATTACGCTGAATTCTTATATTAACCGTAATATAAAATGATCTAATCGGGTCTCTGTTTGCCTTATCCTAGAAGTTTAGTATTGCCTTTTACTCGCCATTTCATGCGCTTTGAGATACCGCTTAGCCCAACACGCTATCTGAAATAGGAGCGACGTAAATTGAACAAATGTGATAGAATTTCGCTGAATTCTTAAATTAACTATAATATAAAATGGTCTAATCGGGTCTCTGTTTGCCTTACCCTAGAAGTTTAGCATTGCATTTTACTCGCCATTTCATGCGCTTTGAGATGCCGCTTAGCCCAATACGCTATCTGAAATAGGAGCGACGTAAATTGAACAAATGTGATAGAATTTCGCTGAATTCTTATGTTAACCAAAATATAAAATGATCTAATCGGGTCTCTGATTGCCTTATCATAGAAGTTTAATAGTGCATTTTACTTGCCATTCCACGCGCTTTAAGATGCCGCCTAGCCCAGTATGCTATCTGAAATAGGAGCGACGTAAATTGAACAAATGTGATAGAATTTCGCTGAATTCTTACATCAACCATAATATAAAATGATCTAATCGGGTCTCTGTTTGCCTTATCCTAGAAGTTTAATAGTGCATTATACTCGCCATTTCATGCGCTTTTAGATGCCGCCTAGCCCAGTACGCTATCTGAAATAGGAGCGACGTAAATTGAACAAATGTGATAGAATTTCCGTGAATCATTATATTAACCTTAATGTAAAATGATCTAATCGGGTCTCTGTTCGCCCTACCATAGAAGTCTAATGGTGCATTTTACTCGCCATTTCATGCGCTTTGAGATACCGCTTAGCCCAATACGCTATCTGAAATAGGAGCGACGTAAATTGAACGAATGTGATAGAATTTCGCTCAATTCTTAAATTAACCATAACATAAAATGACCTAATCGGGTCTCTGTTTGCCCTACCCTAGATATTTAATAGTGCATTTTGCTCGCCATTTCATGCGCTTTGAGATGCCGCTGAGCCCAATACGCTATTTGAAATAGGAGCGACGTAAATTGAACAAATGTGATACAATTTCACTGAATTCTTATATTAACCAAAATATAAAATGATCTAATCGGGTCTCTGATTGCCCTATCATAGAATTTTAATTGTGCATTCTACTCGCCATTCCACCCGCTTTAAGATGCCGCCTAGCCCAGTACGCTATCTGAAATAGGAGCGACGGAAATTGAACAAATGTGATAGAATTTTGCTGAATTCTTAAATTAACCATAATATAAAATGATCTAATCGGGTCTCTGATTGTCCTATCATAGAAGTTTAATAGTGCATTTTACTCGCCATTCCACGCGCTTTAAGATGCCGCTTAGTCCAGTACGCTATCTGAAATAGGAACGACGTAAGTTGAACAAATGTGATAGAATTACGCTGAATTCTTATATTAACCGTAATATAAAATGATCTAATCGGGTCTCTGTTTGCCTCACCCTAGAAGTTCAAAAGTGCATTTTACTTGCCGTTTCATGCGCTTTGAGATGCCGCTTAGCACAATACGCTATCTGAAATAGGAACGACGTAAATTGAACAAATGTGATAGAATTTCGCTGAATTCTTAAATTAACTATAATATAAAATGATCTAATCGGGTCCCTGTTTGCCCTACCCTAGAAGTTTAATAGTGCATGTCACTCGTCATTTCATGCGCTTTGAGATGACGCTTAACCCAATACGCTATCTGAAATAGGAGCGACGTAAGTTGAACAAATGAGACAGAATTACGCTGCATTCTTATATTCACCTTAATGTAAAATGATCTCTTCGGGTCTCTGTTCGCCCTACCCTAGAAGTATAATAGTGCATTTTACTCGCCCTTCCACGCGCTTTAAGATGCCGCGTAGCCCAGTAGGCTATCTGAAATAGGAGCGACGTAAGATGAACAAATGTGATAGAATTACGCTGAATTCTTATATTAACCGTAATATAAAATGAACTAATCGGGTCTCCGTTTGCCTTATCCTAGAAGTTTAATAGCGCATTTTACTCGCCATTTCATGCGCTTTGAGAGGCCGCTTAGCCCAATACGCTATCTGAAATAGGAGCGACGTAAATTGAACAAATGTGATAGAATTTCCGTGAAATCTTATATTAAACAAAATATAAAATGATCTAATCGGGTCTCTGATTGCCCTATCATAGAAGTTTAGTAGTGCATTTTACTCGTCATTCCACGCGCTTTAAGGTGCCGCCTAGCTCAGTACGCTATCTGAAATAGGAGCGACGTAAGTTGAACAAATGTGATAGAATTTTGCTGAATTCTTAAATTAACCATAATATAAAATGATCTAATCGGGTCTCTGTTTGGCGTACCCTAGAAGTTTAATAGTGCATTTTACTCGACACTTCATGCGCCTTCAGATGCCGCTTAGCCCAATAAGCTATCTGAAATAGGAGCGACGTAAATTGAACAAATGTGATAAAATTTCGCAGAATCCTTATGTTAACCAAAATATAAAATGATCTAATCTGGTCTCTGTTCGCCCTATCCTAGAAGTTTAATAGTGCATTTTGTTCGCCATTTCATGCGCTTTGAGATGCCGCATAGCCCAATACGCTATCTGAAATAGGAGCGACGTAAATTGGACAAATGTGATAGAATTTCCCTGAAATCTTATATTAAACTAAATATAAAATGATCTAATCGGGTCTCTGATTGCTCTATCATAGAAGTTTAGTAGTGCATTTTACTCGCCCTTCCACGCGCTTTAAGATGCCGCTGAGCCCAATAAGCTACCTGTAATAGGAGCGACGTAAATTGAACAAATGTGATAGAATTTCGCTGAATTCTTAAATTAACCATAATATAAAATAACCTAATCGGGTCTCTGTTTGCCCTACCCTAGAAGTTTAATAGTGCATTTCACTCGTCATTTCATGCGCTTTGAGATGCCGCTAAGCCCAATAAGCTATCTGTAATAGAAGCGACGTAAATTGAACAAATGTGATAGAATTTCGTTGAATTCTTATATTAACCAAAATATAAAATGATCTAATCGGGTCTCTGATTGCCCTATCATAGAAGTTTAATAGTGCATTTTACTCGCCAGTTCATGCGCCTTCAGATGCCGCTTAGCCCAATAAGCTATCTGAAATAGGAGCGACGTAAATTGAACAAATGTGATAGAATTTCCCTGAAATCTTATATTAAACAAAATATAAAATGATCTAATCGGGTCTCTGTTTGCCTGATCCTAGAAGTTTAATAGTGTATTATACTCGCCATTTCATGCCCTTTTAAATGCCGCCTAGCCCAGTACGCTATCTGAAATCGGAGCGACGTAAATTGAACAAATGTGATAGAATTTCCGTGAATTCTTATATTAACCTTAATGTAAAATGATCTGATCGGGTCTCTGTTCGCCCTACCATAGAAGTCTAATAGTGCATTCACTCGCCATTTCATTCGCTTTGAGATGCCGCCTAGCCCAGTACGCTATCTGAAATAGGAGCGACGTAAGTTGACCAAATGTGATAGAATTACGCTGAATTCTTATATTAACCGTAATATAAAATGATCTAATCGGGTCTCTGTTCGCCCTACTATAGAAGTCTAATAGTGCATTTCACTCGCCATTTCATGCGCTTTAAGATGTCGCCTAGCCCAGTACGCTATCTAAAATAGCAGCGACGTAAGTTGAACAAATGTGATAGAATTTCGCTGAATTCTTTTATTAACCATAATGTAAAATGATCTGATCGGGGCTCTGATCGCCATAGCCTAGAAGTTTAATATTGCATTTTATTCGCCATTTCATGCGCTTTGAGGTGCCGCTTAGCCGAGTTCGCTATCTGAAATAGGAGCGACGTAAATTGAACAAATGTGATAAAATTTCCCCGAAATCTTATATTAAACAAAATATAAAATGATCTAATCGGGTCTCTGATTGCCCTATCATAGAAGTTTAATAGTGAATTTCACTCGTCATTTCATGCGCTTTGTGATGCCGCTAAGCCCAATAAGCTATCTGTAATAGGAGCGACGTAAATTGAACAAATGTGATAGAATTTCGCTGAATTCTTATGTTAACCAAAATATAAAATGATCTAATCGGGTCTCTGATTGCCTTATCATAGAAGTTTAATAGTGCATTTTACTTGCCATTCCACGCGCTTTAAGATGCCGCCTAGCCCAGTACGCTATCTGACATACGAGCGACGTAAGTTGAACAAATGCGATAAAATTTTGCTGACATCTTAAATTAACCATAATATAAAATGATCTAATCGGGTCGCTGATTGCCCTATCATAGAATTTTAATAGTGCATTTTACTCGCCATTCCACGCGCTTTAAGATGCCGCCTACCCCAGTACGCTATCTGAAATAGGAGCGACGTAAATAGAACAAATGTGATAGAATTTTGCTGAATTCTTAAATTAACCATAATATAAAATGATCTAATCGGGTCTCTGTTTGCGTTATCCTAGAAGTTTAATAGTGCATTATACTCGCCATTTCATGCGCTTTTAGATGCCGCCTAGCCCAGTACGCTATCTGAAATAGGAGCGACGTAAATTGAACAAATGTGATAGAATTTCGCTGAATTCTTAAATTAACCATAATATAAAATGATCTCATCCGGACTCTGTTTGACCTACCCTAGAAGTTTAATTGTGCATTTTGCTCGCCATTTCATGCGCTTTGAGATGCCGCTTAGCCCAGTACGCTATCTGAAATAGGAGCGACGTAAGTTGACCAAATGTGATAGAATTACGCTGAATTCTTATATTAACCGTAATATAAAATGATCTAATCGGGTCTCTGTTCGCCCTACTATAGAAGTCTAATAGTGCATTTTACTTGCCATTCCACGCGCTTTAAGATGCCGCCTAGCCCAGTACGCTATCTGACATACGAGCGACGTAAGTTGAACAAATGCGATAAAATTTTGCTGACATCTTAAATTAACCATAATATAAAATGATCTAATCGGGTCGCTGATTGCCCTATCATAGAATTTTAATATTGCATTTTACTCGCCATTCCACGCGCTTTAAGATGCCGCCTAGCCCAATACGCTATCTGAAATAGGAGCGACGTAAATTGAACAAATGTGATAGAATTTTGCTGAATTCTTAAATTAACCATAATATAATATGATCTAATCGGGTCTCTGATTGCCCTATCATAGAATTTTAATAGTGCATTTTACTCGCCATTCCACGCGCTTTAAGATGCCGCCTACCCCAGTACGCTATCTGAAATAGGAGCGACGTAAATTGAACAAATGTGATAGAATTTTGCTGAATTCTTAAATTAACCATAATATAAAATGATTTAATCGGGTCTTTGTTTGCCCTACGCTAGAAGTTTAATAGTGCATTTTACTCGCCATTTCATGCGCTTTGAGATGCCGCTTAGCCCGATACGCTATCTCAAATAGGAGCGACGTAATTTGAACGAATGTGATAGAATTTCGCTGAATTCTTTTATTAACCATAATGTAAAATGATCTGATCGGGTCTCTGTTCGCCGTAGCCTAGAAGTTTAATAGTGCATTTTATTCGCCATTTCATGCGCTTTGAGATGCCGCTTAGCCCAATACGCTATCTGAAATAGGAGCGACGTAAGTTGAACAAATGTGATAGAATTTCGCTGAATTCTTAAATTAACCATAATATAAAATGATCTAATCGGGTCTCTGTTTGCGTTATCCTAGAAGTTTAATAGTGCATTATACTCGCCATTTCATGCGCTTT
This sequence comes from Macropis europaea, assembly GCA_916610135.2. Taxonomy (NCBI): domain Eukaryota; kingdom Metazoa; phylum Arthropoda; class Insecta; order Hymenoptera; family Melittidae; genus Macropis; species Macropis europaea. The sequence continues at coordinate 159,156 of CAKAJE020001564.1, forward strand.
TAGATGCCGCCTAGCCCAGTACGCTATCTGAAATAGGAGCGACGTAAATTGAACAAATGTGATAGAATTTCGCTGAATTCTTAAATTAACCATAATATAAAATGATCTCATCGGGACTCTGTTTGACCTACCCTAGAAGTTTAATTGTGCATTTTGCTCGCCATTTCATGCGCTTTGAGATGCCGCTTAGCCCAATACGCTATCTGAAATAGGAGCGACAGAAGTTGAACAAATGTGATAGAATTTCGCTGAATTCTTTTATTAACCATAATGTAAAATGATCTGATCGGGTCTCTGTTCGCCCTAGCCTACAAGTTTAATGGTGCATTTTATTCGCCACTTCATGCGCTTTGAGATGCCGCTTAGCCGAGTTCGCTATCTGAAATAGGAGCGACGTAAATTGAACAAATGTGATAGAATTTCGCTGAATTCTTATATTAACCAAAATATAAAATGATCTAATCGGGTCTCTGATTGCCCTATCATAGAAGTTTAATACTGCATTTTACTTGCCATTCCACGCGCTTTAAGATGCCGCCTAGCCCAGTACGCTATCTGAAATAGCAGAGACGTAAGTTGAACAAATGTGATAGAATTTCGCTGAGGTCTTTTATTAACCATAATGTAAAATGATCTGATCGGGGCTCTGATCGCCATAGCCTAGAAGTTTAATAGTGCATTTTATTCGCCATTTCATGCGCTTTGAGATGCCGCTTAGCCGAGTTCGCTATCTGAAATAGGAGCGACGTAAATTGAACAAATGTGATAAAATTTCCCTGAAATCTTATATTAAACAAAATATAAAATGGTCTAATCGGGTCTCTGATTGCCCTATCATAGAAGTTTAATAGTGCATTTCACTCGTCATTTCATGCGCTTTGTGATGCTGCTAAGCCCAATAAGCTATCTGTAATAGGAGCGACGTAAATTGAACAAATGTGATAGAATTTCCGTGAATCCTTATATTAACCTTATCGTAAAATGATCTAATCGGGTCTCTGATCGCCCTACCATAGAAGTCTAATGGTGCATTTCACTCGTCATTTCATGCGCTTTAAGATGCCGCCTAGCCCAGTACGCTATCTGAAATAGGAGCGACGTAAGATGAACAAATGTGATAGAATTACGCTGCATTCTTATATTAACCGTAATATAAAATGATCTAATCGGGCCTCTGTTTGCCTTATCCTATAAGTTTAATAGTGCATTTCACTCGCCATTTCATGCGCTTTGAAATGCTGCTTAGCCCAATACGCTATCTGAAATAGGAGCGACGTAAATTGAAAAAATGTGATAGAACTTCGCTGCATTCTTATATTAAACGTAATATAAAATGATCTAATCGGGTCTCTGTTTGCCCTATCATAGAAGTTTAATAGTGCATTTCACTCGTCATTTCATGCGCTTTGAGATGCCGCTAAGCCCAATAAGCTATCTGTAATAGGAGCGACGTAAATTGAACAAATGTGATAGAATTTCGCTGAATTCTTATATTAACAATAATATAAAATGATCTAATCGGGTCTCTGAGTGCCCTATCATAGAAGTTTAATAGTGCATTTTACTTGCCATTCCACGCGCTTTAAGATGCCGCCTAGCCCAGTACGTTATCTGAAATAGGAGCGACGTAAATTGAACAAATGCGATAAAATTTTGCTGACATCTTAAATTAACCATAATATAAAATGATCTAATCGGGTCTCTGATTGCCCTATCATAGAAGTTTAATACTGCATTTTACTTGCCATTCCACGCGCTTTAAGATGCCGCCTAGCCCAGTACGCTATCTGAAATAGCAGAGACGTAAGTTGAACAAATGTGATAGAATTTCGCTGAGGTCTTTTATTAACCATAATGTAAAATGATCTGATCGGGGCTCTGATCGCCATAGCCTAGAAGTTTAATAGTGCATTTTATTCGCCATTTCATGCGCTTTGAGATGCCGCTTAGCCGAGTTCGCTATCTGAAATAGGAGCGACGTAAATTGAACAAATGTGATAAAATTTCCCTGAAATCTTATATTAAACAAAATATAAAATGGTCTAATCGGGTCTCTGATTGCCCTATCATAGAAGTTTAATAGTGCATTTCACTCGTCATTTCATGCGCTTTGTGATGCTGCTAAGCCCAATAAGCTATCTGTAATAGGAGCGACGTAAATTGAACAAATGTGATAGAATATCCGTGAATCCTTATATTAACCTTATCGTAAAATGATCTAATCGGGTCTCTGTTCGCCCTACCATAGAAGTCTAATGGTGCATTTCACTCGTCATTTCATGCGCTTTAAGATGCCGCCTAGCCCAGTACGCTATCTGAAATAGGAGCGACGTAAGATGAACAAATGTGATAGAATTACGCTGCATTCTTATATTAACCGTAATATAAAATGATCTAATCGGGCCTCTGTTTGCCTTATCCTATAAGTTTAATAGTGCATTTCACTCGCCATTTCATGCGCTTTGAAATGCTGCTTAGCCCAATACGCTATCTGAAATAGGAGCGACGTAAATTGAAAAAATGTGATAGAACTTCGCTGCATTCTTATATTAAACGTAATATAAAATGATCTAATCGGGTCTCTGTTTGCCCTATCATAGAAGTTTAATAGTGCATTTCACTCGTCATTTCATGCGCTTTGAGATGCCGCTAAGCCCAATAAGCTATCTGTAATAGGAGCGACGTAAATTGAACAAATGTGATAGAATTTCGCTGAATTCTTGTATTAACAATAATATAAAATGATCTAATCGGGTCTCTGAGTGCCCTATCATAAAAGTTTAATAGTGCATTTTACTTGCCATTCCACGCGCTTTAAGATGCCGCCTAGCCCAGTACGTTATCTGAAATAGGAGCGACGTAAATTGAACAAATGCGATAAAATTTTGCTGACATCTTAAATTAACCATAATATAAAATGATCTAATCGGGTCTCTGATTGCCCTATCATAGAATTTTAATAGTGCATTTTACTCGCCATTCCACGCGCTTTAAGATGCCGCCTAGCCCAGTACGCTATCTGAAATAGGAGCGACGTAAGATGAACAAATGTGATAGAATTACGCTGAATTCTTATATTAACCGTAATATAAAATGATCTAATCGGGCCTCTGTTTGCCATATCCTAGAAGTTTAATAGTGCAATTCACTCGCCATTTCATGCACTTTGAAATGCTGCTTAGCCCAATACGCTATCTGAAATAGGAGCGACGTAAATTGAAAAAATGTGATAGAACTTCGCTGAATTCTTAAATTAACCATAACATAAAATGATCGAATCGGGTCTCTGTTTGCCCTACCCTAGAAGTTTAATAGTGCAATTTATTCGCCATTTCATGCGCTTTGAGATGCCGCATAGCCCAATACGCTATCTGAAATAGGAGCGATGTAAATTGAACAAATGTGATAGAATTTCGCTGAATTCTTTTATTAACCATGATGTTAAATGATCTGATCGGGGCTCTGATCGCCCTAGCCTAGAAGTTTAATAGTGCATTTTACTCGCCATTTCATGCGCTTTGAGATGCCGCTTAGCCGAATACGCTAACTGAAATAGGAGCGACGTAAATTGAACAAATGTGATAGAATTTCGCTGAATTCTTAAATTAACCATAATATAAAATGATCTAATCGGGTCTCTGTTCGCCCTATCATAGAAGTTTAATAGTGCATTTTACTCGCCATTTCATGCGCTTTGAGATGCCGCTTAGCCCAATACGCTATCTCAAATAGGAGCGACGTAATTTGAACGAATGTGATAGAATTTCGCTGAATTCTTTTATTAACCATAATGTAAAATGATCTGATCGGGTCTCTGTTCGCCGTAGCCTAGAAGTTTAATAGTGCATTTTATTCGCCATTTCATGCGCTTTGAGATGCCGCTTAGCCGAGTTCGCTATCTGAAATAGGAGCGACGTAAATTGAACAAATGTGATAAAATTTCCCTGAAATCTTATATTAACCATAATATAAAATGATCTAATCGGGTCTCTGATTGCCCTATCATAGAATTTTAATAGTGCATTTTACTCGCCATTCCACGCGCTTTAAGATGCCGCCTACCCCAGTACGCTATCTGAAATAGGAGCGACGTAAATTGAACAAATGTGATAGAATTTTACTGAATTCGTAAATTAACCATAATATAAAATGATCTAATCGGGTCTCTTTTTGCCCTACCCTAGACGTTTCATAGTGCATTTTACTCGCCATTTCATTCGCTTTGAGATGCCGCTTAGCCCAATACGCTATCTGAAATAGGAGCGACGTAAGTTGAACAAATGTGATAGAATTTCGCTGAATTCTTTTATTAACCATAATGTAAAATGATCTAATCGGGTCTCTGTTTGCCCTACCCTAGAAGTTTAATAGTGCATTTCACTCGTCATTTCATGCGCTTTGAGATGCCGCTTAGCCGAATACGCTAACTGAAATAGGAGCGACGTAAATTGAACAAATGTGATAGAATTTCCCTGAAATCTTATATTAAACAAAATATAAAATGATCTAATCAGGTCTCTGATTGCCCTATCATAGAAGTTAAGTAGTGCATTTTACTCGCCATTCCACGCGCTTTAAGATGCCGCCTAGCCCAGTACGCTATCTGAAATAGGAGCGACGTAAGTTGAACAAATGTGATAGAATTACGCTGAATTCTTATATAAATCGTAATATAAAATGATCTAATCGGGTCTCTGTTTGCCTTATCCTAGAAGTTTAATAGTGCATTTTACTCGCCATTTCATGCGCTTTGAGATGCCGCTTAGCCCAATACGCTATCTGAAATAGGAGCGACGTAAATTGAACAAATGTGAGAGAATTTCGCTGAATTCTTATATTAACCGTAATATAAAATGATCTAATCGTGTCTCTGTTTGGCTTATCCTAGAAGTTTAATGGTGCATTTTACTCGCCATTTCATGCGCTTTGAGATGCCGCATATCCCAATACGCTATCTGAAATAGGAGCGACGTAAATTGAACAAATGTGATAGAATTTCGCTGAATTCTTAAATTAACCATAATATGAAATGATCTAACCGGGTCTCTGTTTGTCCTACCCTAGAAGTTTAATAGTGCATTTTACTCGCCATTTCATGGGCTTTGAGATGCCGCATAGCCCAATACGCTATCTGAAATAGGAGTGACGTAAATTGAACAAATGTGATAGAATTTCCGTGAATCCTGATATTAACCTTAATGTAAAATGATCTAATCGGGTCTCTGTACGCCCTACCATAGAAGTCTAATAGTGCATTTCACTCGCCATTTCATGCGCTTTGAGATGCCGCCTATCCCAGTACGCTATCTGAAATAGGAGCGACGTAAGTTGAACAAATGTGATAGAATTACGCTGCATTCTCATATTAAGCGTAATATAAAATGATCTAATCGGGTCTCTGTTTGCCTTATCCTAGAAGTTTAATAGCGCGTTTTACTCGCCACTCCACGCGCTTTAAGATGCCGCCTAGCCCAGTATGCTATCTGAAATAGGAGCGACGTAAATTGAACAAATGTGATAGAATTTCGCTGAATTCTTAAATTAACCATAATATAAAATGATCTCATCGGGACTCTGTCTGACCTACCCTAGAAGTTTAATAGTGCATTTTACTCGCCATTTCATGGGCTTTGAGATGCCGCATAGCCCAATACGCTATCTGAAATAGGAGTGACGTAAATTGAACAAATGTGATAGAATTTCCGTGAATCCTGATATTAACCTTAATGTAAAATGATCTAATCGGGTCTCTGTACGCCCTACCATAGAAGTCTAATAGTGCATTTCACTCGCCATTTCATGCGCTTTGAGATGCCGCCTATCCCAGTATGCTATCTGAAATAGGAGCGACGTAAATTGAACAAATGTGATAGAATTTCGCTGAATTCTTAAATTAACCATAATATAAAATGATCTAATCGGGTCTCTGTTTGCGTTATCCTAGAAGTTTAATAGTGCATTATACTCGCCATTTCATGCGCTTTTAGATGCCGCCTAGCCCAGTACGCTATCTGAAATAGGAGCGACGTAAATTGAACAAATGTGATAGAATTTCGCTGAATTCTTAAATTAACCATAATATAAAATGATCTAATCGGGTCTCTGATTGCCCTATCATAGAAGTTTAGTAGTTCATTTTACTCGCCCTTCCACGCGCGTTAAGATGCCGCCTAGCCCAGTACGCTATCTGAAATAGGAGCGCCGTAAGATGAACAAATGTGATAGAATTACGCTGAATTCTTATATTAACCGTAATATAAAATGATCTAATCGGGTCTCTGTTTGCCTTATCCTAGAAGTTGAATAGTGCATTTCACTCGCCATTTCATGCGCTTTGAAATGCTGCTTAGCCCAATACGCTATCTGAAATAGGAGCGACGTAAATTGAACACATGTGATAGAACTTCGCTGAATTCTTAAATTAACCATAATATAAAATGATCTAATCGGGTCTCTGATTGCCCTATCATAGAAGTTTAATAGTGCATTTCACTCGTCATTTCATTCGCTTTGTGATGCTGCTAAGCCCAATAAGCTATCTGTAATAGGAGCGACGTAAATTGAACAAATGTGCTGGAATTACGCTGCATTCTTATATTAACCGTAATATAAAATGATCTAATCGGGTCTCTGTTTGCCTTATTCTAGAAGTTTAATAGCGCGTTTTATTCGCCATTCCACGCGCTTTAAGAAGCCGCCTTGCGCAGTATGCTATCTGAAATAGGAGCGACGTAAATTGAACAAATGTGATAGAATTTCGCTGAATTCTTAAATTAACCATAATATAAAATGATCTAATCGGGTCTCTGTTTGCGTTATCCTAGAAGTTTAATAGTGCATTATACTCGCCATTTCATGCGCTTTGAGATGCCGCCTAGCCCAGTACGCTATCTGAAACAGGACCGACGTCAATTGAACAAATGTGATAGAATTTCCGTGAATTCTTATATCAACCTTAATGTAAAATGATCTAATCGGGTCTCTGTTCGCCCTACCATAGAAGTCTAATAGTGCATTTCACTCGCCATTTCATGCGCTTTGAGATGCCGCCTATCCCAGTACGCTATCTGAAATAGGAGCGACGTAAGTTGAACAAATGTGATAGAATTACGCTGCATTCTCATATTAAGCGTAATATAAAATGATCTAATCGGGTCTCTGTTTGCCTTATCCTAGAAGTTTAATAGCGCGTTTTACTCGCCACTCCACGCGCTTTAAGATGCCGCCTAGCCCAGTATGCTATCTGAAATAGGAGCGACGTAAATTGAACAAATGTGATAGAATTTCGCTGAATTCTCATATTAACAAAAATATAAAATGATCTAATCGGGTCTCTGATTGCCCTATCGTAGAAGTTTAGTAGTGCATTTTACTCGCCATTCCACGCGCTTTAAGATGCCGCCTAGCCCAGTATGCTATCTGAAATAGGAGCGACGTAAATTGAACAAATGTGATAGAATTTCGCTGAATTCTTAAATTAACCATAATATAAAATGATCTCATCGGGACTCTGTCTGACCTACCCTAGAAGTTTAATAGTGCATTTTACTCGCCATTTCATGCGCTTTGAGATGCCGCTTAGCCCAATACGCTATCTGAAATAGGAGCGACAGAAGTTGAACAAATGTGATAGAATTTCGCTGAATTTTTTTATTAACCATAATGTAAAATGATCTGATCGGGTCTCTGTTCGCCCTAGCCTACAAGTTTAATAGTGCATTTTATTCGCCACTTCATGCGCTTTGAGATGCCGCTAAGCCCAATAAGCTATCTGAAATAGGAGCGACGTAAATTGATCAAATGTGATAGAATTTCGCTGAACTCTTATATTAACCAAAATATAAAATGATCTAATCGGGTCTCTGTTTGCCTGATCCTAGAAGTTTAATAGTGTATTATACTCGCCATTTCATGCGCTTTTAGATGCCGCCTAGCGCAGTACGCTATCTGAAATCGGAGCGACGTAAATTGAACAAATGTGATAGAATTTCCGTGAATTCTTATATTAACCTTAATGTAAAATGATCTGATCGGGTCTCTGTTCGCCCTACCATAGAAGTCTAATAGTGCATTCACTCGCCATTTCATTCGCTTTGAGATGCCGCCTAGCCCAGTACGCTATCTGAAATAGGAGCGACGTAAGTTGACCAAATGTGATAGAATTACGCTGAATTCTTATATTAACCGTAATATAAAATGATCTAATCGGGTCTCTGTTCGCCCTACTATAGAAGTCTAATAGTGCATTTCACTCGCCATTTCATGCGCTTTAAGATGCCGCCTAGCCCAGTACGCTATCTAAAATAGCAGCGACGTAAATTGAACAAATGTGATAGAATTTCGCTGAATTCTTAAATTAACCATAATATAAAATGATCTCATCGGGACTCTGTTTGACCTACCCTAGAAGTTTAATTGTGCATTTTGCTCGCCATTTCATGCGCTTTGAGATGCCGCTTAGCCCAATACGCTATCTGAAATAGGAGCGACAGAAGTTGAACAAATGTGATAGAATTTCGCTGAATTCTTTTATTAACCATAATGTAAAATGATCTGATCGGGTCTCTGTTCGCCCTAGCCTACAAGTTTAATGGTGCATTTTATTCGCCACTTCATGCGCTTTGAGATGCCGCTTAGCCGAGTCCGCTATCTGAAATAGGAGCGACGTAAATTGAACAAATGTGATAGAATTTCGCTGAATTCTTATATTAACCAAAATATAAAATGATCTAATCGGGTCTCTGATTGCCCTATCATAGAAGTTTAATACTGCATTTTACTTGCCATTCCACGCGCTTTAAGATGATGCCTAGCCCAGTACGCTATCTGAAATAGCAGAGACGTAAGTTGAACAAATGTGATAGAACTTCGCTGAATTCTTAAATTAACCATAATATAAAATGATCTAATCGGGTCTCTGTTTGCCCTACCCTAGAAGTTTAATAGTGCATTTTATTCGCCATTTCATGCGCTTTGAGATGCCGCACAGCCCAATACGCTATCTGAAATAGGAGCGACGTAAATTGAACAAGTGTGATACAATTTCCCTGAAATCTGATATTAAACAAAATATAAAATGATCTAATCGTGTCTCTGATTGCCCTATCATAGAAGTTTAGTAGTGCATTTTACTCGCCATTCCACGCGCTTTAAGATGCCGCCTAGCCCAGTACGCTATCTGAAATAGGAGCGACGTAAGTTGAACAAATGTGATAGAATTACGCCGAATTCTTAAATTAACCATAATATAAAATGATCTAATCGGGTCTTTGTTTGCCCTACCCTAGAAGTTTAATAGTCCATTTTACTCGCCATTGCATGTGCTTTGAGATGCCGCATAGCCCAATACGCTATCTGAAATAGGAGCGACGTAAATTGAACAAGTGTGATAGAATTTCCCTGAATTCTTATATTAACTTAATGTAAAATGATCTAATCGGGTCTCTGTTCGCCCTACCATTGAAGTCTAATAGTGCATTTCACTCGACATTTCATGCGCTTTGAGATGCCGCTTAGCCCAATACGCTGTCTGAAATAGGAGCGACGTAAATTGAACAAATGTGATAGAATTTCGCTGAATTCTTAAATTAACCATAATATAAAATGATCTAATAGGGTCTCTGTTTGCCCTACCCTAGAAGTTTAATAGTGCATTTCACTCGCCATTTCATGCGCTTTGAGATGCCGCTTAGACCAATACGCTATCTGAAATAGGAGCGACGTAAATTGAACAAATGTGATAGAACTTCGCTGAAATCTTATATAAAACAAAATATAATATGATCTAATCAGGTCTCTGATTGCCCTATCATAGAAGTTTAGTAGTGCATTTTACTCGCCATTCCACGCGCTTTAAGATGCCGCCTAGCCCTGTACGCTATCTGAAATAGGAGCGACGTAAGTTGAACAAATGTGATAGAATTACGCTGAATTCTTAAATTAACCATAATATAAAATGATCTAATCGGGTCTTTGTTTGCCCTACCCTAGAAGTTTAATAGTCCATTTTACTCGCCATTGCATGTGCTTTGAGATGCCGCATAGCCCAATACGCTATCTGAAATAGGAGCGACGTAAAGTGAACAAGTGTGATAGAATTTCCCTGAATTCTTATATTAACTTAATGTAAAATGATCTAATCGGGTCTCTGTTCGCCCTACCATTGAAGTCTAATAGTGCATTTCACTCGACATTTCATGCGCTTTGAGATGCCGCTTAGCCCAATACGCTGTCTGAAATAGGAGCGACGTAAATTGAACAAATGTGATAGAATTTCGCTGAATTCTTAAATTAACCATAATATAAAATGATCTAATAGGGTCTCTGTTTGCCCTACCCTAGAAGTTTAATAGTGCATTTCACTCGCCATTTCATGCGCTTTGAGATGCCGCTTAGACCAATACGCTATCTGAAATAGGAGCGACGTAAATTGAACAAATGTGATAGAACTTCGCTGAAATCTTATATAAAACAAAATATAATATGATCTAATCAGGTCTCTGCTTGCCCTATCATAGAACTTTAGTAGTGCATTTTACTCGCCATTCCACGCGCTTTAAGATGCCGCCTAGCCCAGTATGCTATCTGAAATAGGAGCGACGTAAATTGAACAAATGTGATAGAATTTCGCTGAATTTTTTTATTAACCATAATGTAAAATGATCTGATCGGGTCTCTGTTCGCCCTAGCCTACAAGTTTAATAGTGCATTTTATTCGCCACTTCATGCGCTTTGAGATGCCGCTAAGCCCAATAAGCTATCTGAAATAGGAGCGACGTAAATTGATCAAATGTGATAGAATTTCGCTGAACTCTTATATTAACCAAAATATAAAATGATCTAATCGGGTCTCTGTTTGCCTGATCCTAGAAGTTTAATAGTGTATTATACTCGCCATTTCATGCGCTTTTAGATGCCGCCTAGCGCAGTACGCTATCTGAAATCGGAGCGACGTAAATTGAACAAATGTGATAGAATTTCCGTGAATTCTTATATTAACCTTAATGTAAAATGATCTGATCGGGTCTCTGTTCGCCCTACCATAGAAGTCTAATAGTGCATTCACTCGCCATTTCATTCGCTTTGAGATGCCGCCTAGCCCAGTACGCTATCTGAAATAGGAGCGACGTAAGTTGACCAAATGTGATAGAATTACGCTGAATTCTTATATTAACCGTAATATAAAATGATCTAATCGGGTCTCTGTTCGCCCTACTATAGAAGTCTAATAGTGCATTTCACTCGCCATTTCATGCGCTTTAAGATGCCGCCTAGCCCAGTACGCTATCTAAAATAGCAGCGACGTAAATTGAACAAATGTGATAGAATTTCGCTGAATTCTTAAATTAACCATAATATAAAATGATCTCATCGGGACTCTGTTTGACCTACCCTAGAAGTTTAATTGTGCATTTTGCTCGCCATTTCATGCGCTTTGAGATGCCGCTTAGCCCAATACGCTATCTGAAATAGGAGCGACAGAAGTTGAACAAATGTGATAGAATTTCGCTGAATTCTTTTATTAACCATAATGTAAAATGATCTGATCGGGTCTCTGTTCGCCCTAGCCTACAAGTTTAATGGTGCATTTTATTCGCCACTTCATGCGCTTTGAGATGCCGCTTAGCCGAGTCCGCTATCTGAAATAGGAGCGACGTAAATTGAACAAATGTGATAGAATTTCGCTGAATTCTTATATTAACCAAAATATAAAATGATCTAATCGGGTCTCTGATTGCCCTATCATAGAAGTTTAATACTGCATTTTACTTGCCATTCCACGCGCTTTAAGATGATGCCTAGCCCAGTACGCTATCTGAAATAGCAGAGACGTAAGTTGAACAAATGTGATAGAATTTCGCTGAGGTCTTTTATTAACCATAATGTAAAATGATCTGATCGGGGCTCTGATCGCCATAGCCTAGAAGTTTAATAGTGCATTTTATTCGCCATTTCATGCGCTTTGAGATGCCGCTTAGCCGAGTTCGCTATCTGAAATAGGAGCGACGTAAATTGAACAAATGTGATAAAATTTCCCTGAAATCTTATATTAAACAAAATATAAAATGATCTAATCGGGTCTCTGATTGCCCTATCATAGAAGTTTAATAGTGCATTTCACTCGTCATTTCATGCGCTTTGTGATGCTGCTAAGCCCAATAAGCTATCTGTAATAGGAGCGACGTAAATTGAACAAATGTGCTGGAATTACGCTGCATTCTTATATTAACCGTAATATAAAATGATCTAATCGGGACTCTGTTTGCCTTATTCTAGAAGTTTAATAGCGCGTTTTACTCGCCATTCCACGCGCTTTAAGAAATCGCCTTGCGCAGTATGCTATCTGAAATAGGAGCGACGTAAATTGAACAAATGTGATAGAATTTCGCTGAATTCTTAAATTAACCATAATATAAAATGATCTAATCGGGTCTCTGTTTGCGTTATCCTAGAAGTTTAATAGTGCATTATGCTCGCCATTTCATGCGCTTTGAGATGCCGCCTGGCCCAGTACGCTATCTGAAACAGGAGCGACGTCAATTGAACAAATGTGATAGAATTTCCGTGAATTCTTATATCAACCTTAATGTAAAATGATCTAATCGGGTCTCTGTTCGCCCTACCATAGAAGTCTAATAGTGCATTTCACTCGCCATTTCATGCGCTTTGAGATGCCGCCTATCCCAGTACGCTATCTGAAATAGGAGCGACGTAAGTTGAACAAATGTGATAGAATTACGCTGCATTCTCATATTAAGCGTAATATAAAATGATCTAATCGGGTCTCTGTTTGCCTTATCCTAGAAGTTTAATAGCGCGTTTTACTCGCCACTCCACGCGCTTTAAGATGCCGCCTAGCCCAGTATGCTATCTGAAATAGGAGCGACGTAAATTGAACAAATGTGATAGAATTTCGCTGAATTCTTATATTAACAAAAATATAAAATGATCTAATCGGGTCTCTGATTGCCCTATCGTAGAAGTTTAGTAGTACATTTTACTCGCCATTCCACGCGCTTTAAGATGCCGCCTAGCCCAGTATGCTATCTGAAATAGGAGCGACGTAAATTGAACAAATGTGATAGAATTTCGCTGAATTCTTAAATTAACCATAATATAAAATGATCTCATCGGGACTCTGTCTGACCTACCCTAGAAGTTTAATAGTGCATTTTACTCGCCATTTCATGCGCTTTGAGATGCCGCTGAGCCCAATACGCTATCTGAAATAGGAGCGACAGAAGTTGAACAAATGTGATAGAATTTCGCTGAATTTTTTTATTAACCATAATGTAAAATGATCTGATCGGGTCTCTGTTCGCCCTAGCCTACAAGTTTAATAGTGCATTTTATTCGCCACTTCATGCGCTTTGAGATGCCGCTAAGCCCAATAAGCTATCTGAAATAGGAGCGACGTAAATTGATCAAATGTGATATAATTTCGCTGAACTCTTATATTAACCAAAATATAAAATGATCTAATCGGGTCTCTGATTGCACTATCATAGAAGTTTAGTAGTGCATTTTACTCGCCATTCCACGCGCTTTAAGATGCCGCCTAGCCCAGTATGCTATCTGAAATAGGAGCGACGTAAATTGAATAAATGTGATAGAATTTCGCTGAATTCGTAAATTAACCATAATATAAAATGATTTAATCGGGTCTTTGTTTGCCCTAGCCTAGAAGTTTAATAGTGCATTTTACTCGCCATTTCATGCGCTTTCAGATGCCGCTTAGCCGAATACGCTATCTGAAATAGGAGCGACGTAAATTGAACAAATGTGATAAAATTTCCCTGAAATCTTATATTAAACAAAATATAAAATGATCTAATCGGGTCTCTGATTGCCCTATCATAGAAGTTTAATAGTGCATTTCACTCGTCATTTCATGCGCTTTGTGATGCCGCTAAGCCCAATAAGCTATCTGTAATAGGAGCGACGTAAATTGAACAAATGTGATAAAATTTCGCTGAATTCTTATGTTGACCAAAATATAAAATGATCTAATCGGGTCTCTGATTGCCCTATCATAGAAGTTTAATAGTGCATTTTACTTGCCATTCCACGCGCTTTAAGATGCCGCTTAGCCCAATACGCTATCTGAAATAGGAGCGACGTAAGTTGAACAAATGTGATAGAATTTCGCTGAATTCTTTTATTAACCATAATGTAAAATGATCTAATCGGGTCTCTGTTTGCCCTACCCTAGAAGTTTAATAGTGCATTTCACTCGTCATTTCATGCGCTTTGAGATGCCGCTTAGCCGAATACGCTAACTGAAATAGGAGCGACGTAAATTGAACAAATGTGATAGAATTACGCTGAATTCCTATATTAACCGTAATATAAAATGATCTAATCGGGTCTCTGTTTGTCTTATCCTAGAAGTTTAATGGTGCATTTTACTCGCCATTTCATGCGCTTTGAGATGCCGCATATCCCAATATGCTATCTGAAATAGGAGCGACGTAAATTGAATAAATGTGATAGAATTTCGCTGAATTCGTAAATTAACCATAATATAAAATGATTTAATCGGGTCTTTGTTTGCCCTAGCCTAGAAGTTTAATAGTGCATTTTACTCGCCATTTCATGCGCTTTCAGATGCCGCTTAGCCGAATACGCTATCTGAAATAGGAGCGACGTAAATTGAACAAATGTGATAGAATTTCGCTGAACTCTTAAATTCACTATAATATAAAATGATTTAATCGGGTCTTTGTTTGCCCTAGCCTAGAAGTTTAATAGTGCATTTTACTCGCCATTTCATGCGCTTTCAGATGCCGCTTAGCCGAATACGCTATCTGAAATAGGAGCGACGTAAATTGAACAAATGTGATAAAATTTCCCTGAAATCTTATATAAAAAAAATATAAAATGATCTAATCGGGTCTCTGATTGCCCTATCATAGAAGTTTAATAGTGCATTTCACTCGTCATTTCATGCGCTTTGTGATGCCGCTAAGCCCAATAAGCTATCTGTAATAGGAGCGACGTAAATTGAACAAATGTGATAAGATTTCGCTGAATTCTTATGTTGACCAAAATATAAAATGATCTAATCGGGTCTCTGATTGCCCTATCATAGAAGTTTAATAGTGCATTTTACTTGCCATTCCACGCGCTTTAAGATGCCGCTTAGCCCAATACGCTATCTGAAATAGGAGCGACGTAAGTTGAACAAATGTGATAGAATTTCGCTGAATTCTTTTATTAACCATAATGTAAAATGATCTAATCGGGTCTCTGTTTGCCCTACCCTAGAAGTTTAATAGTGCATTTCACTCGTCATTTCATGCGCTTTGAGATGCCGCTTAGACGAATACGCTAACTGAAATAGGAGCGACGTAAATTGAACAAATGTGATAGAATTACGCTGAATTCCTATATTAACCGTAATATAAAATGATCTAATCGGGTCTCTGTTTGTCTTATCCTAGAAGTTTAATGGTGCATTTTACTCGCCATTTCATGCGCTTTGAGATGCCGCATATCCCAATATGCTATCTGAAATAGGAGCGACGTAAATTGAATAAATGTGATAGAATTTCGCTGAATTCGTAAATTAACCATAATATAAAATGATTTAATCGGGTCTTTGTTTGCCCTAGCCTAGAAGTTTAATAGTGCATTTTACTCGCCATTTCATGCGCTTTCAGATGCCGCTTAGCCGAATACGCTATCTGAAATAGGAGCGACGTAAATTGAACAAATGTGATAGAATTTCGCTGAACTCTTAAATTCACTATAATATAAAATGATCTAATCGGGTCTCAGTTTGCCCTACCCTAGAAGTTTAATAGTGCATTTTATTCGCCATTTCATGCGCTTTGAGATGCCGCTTCGCCCAATACGCTATCTGAAATAGGAGCGACGAAAATTGAACAAATGTGATAGAATTTCGCTGAATTCTTTTATGAACCATAATGTAAAATGATCTAATCGGGTCTCTGTTCGCCATAGCCTAGAAGTTTAATAGCGCATTTTATTCGCCATTTCATGCGCTTTGAGATGCCGCTTAGCTCAATACGCTATCTGAAATAGGAGCGACGTAAATTGAACAAATGTGATAGAATTTCCCTGAAATCTTTTATTATACAAAATATAAAATGATCTAATCGGGTCTCTGATTGCCCTATCATAGAAGTTTAGTAGTGCATTTTACTCGCCATTCCATGCGCTTTAAGCTGTCGCCTAGCCCAGTACGCTATCTAAAATAGGAGCGACGTAAGTGGAACAAATGTGATAGAATTACGCTGAACTCTTATATTAACCGTAATATAAAATGATCTAATCGGGTCTCTGTTTGGCTTATCCTAGAAGTTTAATGGTGCATTTTACTTGCCATTTCATGCGCTTTGAGATGCCGCCTAGCCCAGTACGCTATCTAAAATAGGAGCGACGTAAGTGGAACAAATGTGATAGAATTACGCTGAATTCTTATATTAACCGTAATATAAAATGATCTAATCGGGTCTCTGTTTGCCTTATCCTAGAAGTTTAGTATTGCATTTTACTCGCCATTTCATGTGCTTTGAGATGCCGCTTAGCCCAATATGCTATCTGAAATAGGAGCGACGTAAATTGAACAAATGTGATAGAATTTCCGTGAATTCTTATATTAACCTTAATGTAAAATGATCTAATCGGGTCTCTGTTCGCCCTACCATAGAAGTCTAATAGTGCATTTCACTCGCCATTTCATGCGCTTTGAGATGCCGCTTAGCCCAATACGCTATTTGAAATACGAGCGACGTAAATTGAACAAATGTGGTAGAATTACGCTGAATTCTTATATTAACCGTAATATAAAATGATCTAATCGGGTCTCTGTTTGGCTTATCCTAGAAGTTTAATGGTGCATTTCACTTGCCATTTCATGCGCTTTGAGATGCCGCCTAGCCCAGTACGCTATCTGAAATAGGAGCGACGTAAATTGAACAAATGTGATAGAATTTCTGTGAATCCTTATATTAACCTTAATGTAAAATGATCTAATCGGGTCTCTGTTCGCCCTACCATAGAAGTCTAATGGTGCATTTCACTCGCCATTTCATGCGCGTTGAGATGCCGCTTAGCCCAATACGCTATCTAAAATAGGAGCGACCTAAGTGGAACAAATGTGATAGAATTACGCTGAATTCTTATATTCACCGTAATATAAAATGATCTAATCGGGTCTCTGTTTGCCTTATCCTAGAAGTTTAGTATTGCATTTTACTCGCCATTTCATGCGCTTTGAGATGCCGCTTAGCCGAATACGCTATCTGAAATAGGAGCGACGTAAATTGAACAAATGTGATAGAATTTCCGTGAATTCTTATATTAACCTTAATGTAAAATGATCTAATCGGGTCTCTGTTCGCCCTACCATAGAAGTCTAATAGTGCATTTCACTCGCCACTTCATGCGCTTTGAGATGCCGCTTAGCCCAATACGCTATTTGAAATACGAGCGACGTAAATTGAACAAATGTGATAGAATTACGCTGAATTCTTATATTAACCGTAATATAAAATGATCTAATCGTGTATCTGTTTGGCTTATCCTAGAAGTTTAATGGTGCATTTTACTCGCCATTTCATGCGCTTTGAGATGCCGCATATCCCAATACGCTATCTGAAATAGGAGCGACGTAAATTGAACAAATGTGATAGAATTTCGCTGAATTCTTAAATTAACCATAATATGAAATGATCTAATCGGGTCTCTGTTTGTCCTACCCTAGAAGTTTAATAGTGCATTTTACTCGTCATTTCATGCGCTTTCAGATGCCGCTTAGCCGAATACGCTATCTGAAATAGGAGCGACGTAAATTGAACAAATGTGATAGAATTTCCCTGAGATCTTTTATTATACAAAATATAAAATGATCTAATCGGGTCTCTGATTGCCCTATCATAGAAGTTTAGTAGTGCATTTTACTCGCCATTCCATGCGCTTTAAGCTGTCGCCTAGCCCAGTACGCTATCTAAAATAGGAGCGACGTAAGTGGAACAAATGTGATAGAATTACGCTGAACTCTTATATTAACCGTAATATAAACTGATCTAATCGGGTCTCTGTTTGCCTTATCCTAGAAGTTTAGTATTGCATTTTACTCGCCATTTCATGCGCTTTGAGATGCCGCTTAGGCCCAATACGCTATCTGAAATAGGAGCGACGTAAATTGAACAAATGTGATAGAATTTCCGTGAATTCTTATATTAACCTTAATGTAAAATGATCTAATCGGGTCTCTGTTCGCCCTACCATAGAAGTCTAATAGTGCATTTCACTCGCCATTTCATGCGCTTTGAGATGCCGCTTAGCCCAATACGCCTATTTGAAATACGAGCGACGTAAATTGAACAAATGTGATAGAATTACGCTGAATTCTTATATTAACCGTAATATAAAACGATCTAATCGGGTCTCTGTTTGTCTTATCCTAGAAGTTTAATGGTGCATTTTACTCGCCATTTCATGCGCTTTGAGATGCCGCATATCCCAATATGCTATCTGAAATAGGTGCGACGTAAATTGAATAAATGTGATAGAATTTCGCTGAATTCGTAAATTAACCATAATATAAAATGATTTAATCGGGTCTTTGTTTGCCCTAGCCTAGAAGTTTAATAGTGCATTTTACTCGCCATTTCATGCGCTTTCAGATGCCGCTTAGCCGAATACGCTATCTGAAATAGGAGCGACGTAAATTGAACAAATGTGATAGAATTTCGCTGAACTCTTAAATTCACTATAACATAAAATGATCTAATCGGGTCTCTGTTTGCCCTACCCTAGAAGTTTAATAGTGCATTTTATTCGCCATTTCATGCGCTTTGAGATGCCGCTTCGCCCAATACGCTATCTGAAATAGGAGCGACGAAAATTGAACAAATGTGATAGAATTTCGCTGAATTCTTTTATGAACCATAATGTAAAATGATCTAATCGGGTCTCTGTTCGCCATAGCCTAGAAGTTTAATAGCGGCATTTTATTCGCCATTTCATGCGCTTTGAGATGCCGCTTAGCTCAATACGCTATCTGAAATAGGAGCGACGTAAATTGAACAAATGTGATAGAATTTCCCTGAAATCTTTTATTATACAAAATATAAAATGATCTAATCGGGTCTCTGATTGCCCTATCATAGAAGTTTAGTAGTGCAATTTTACTCGCCATTTCATGCGCTTTGAGATGCCGCTTAGCCCAATACGCTATTTGAAATACGAGCGACGTAAATTGAACAAATGTGATAGAATTACGCTGAATTCTTATATTAACCGTAATATAAAATGATCTAATCGGGTCTCTGTTTGGCTTATCCTAGAAGTTTAATGGTGCATTTTACTTGCCATTTCATGCGCTTTGAGATGCCGCCTAGCCCAGTACGCTATCTAAAATTGGAGCGACGTAAGTGGAACAAATGTGATAGAATTACGCTGAATTCTTATATTAACCGTAATATAAAATGATCTAATCGGGTCTCTGTTTGCCTTATCCTAGAAGTTTCAGTATTGCATTTTACTCGCCATTTCATGCGCTTTGAGATGCCGCTTAGCCCAATACGCTATCTGAAATAGGAGCGACGTAAATTGAACAAATGTGATAGAATTTCCGTGAATTCTTATATTAACCTTAATGTAAAATGATCTAATCGGGTCTCTGTTCGCCCTACCATAGAAGTCTAATAGTGCATTTCACTCGCCATTTCATGCGCTTTGAGATGCCGCTTAGCCCAATACGCTATTTGAAATACGAGCGACGTAAATTGAACAAATGTGGTAGAATTACGCTGAATTCTTATATTAACCGTAATATAAAATGATCTAATCGGGTCTCTGTTTGGCTTATCCTAGAAGTTTAACAGTGCATTTCACTCGCCATTTCATGCGCTTTGAGATGCCGCCTAGCCCAGTACGCTATCTGAAATAGGAGCGACGTAAAATGAACAAATGTGATAGAATTTCTGTGAATCCTTATATTAACCTTAATGTAAAATGATCTAATCGGGTCTCTGTTCGCCCTACCATAGAAGTCTAATGGTGCATTTCACTCGCCATTTCATGCGCGTTGAGATGCCGCTTAGCCCAATACGCTATCTAAAATAGGAGCGACGTAAGTGGAACAAATGTGATAGAATTACGCTGAATTCTTATATTAACCGTAATATAAAATGATCTAATCGGGTCTCTGTTTGCCTTATCCTAGAAGTTTAGTATTGCATTTTACTCGCCATTTCATGCGCTTTGAGATGCCGCTTAGCCGAATACGCTATCTGAAATAGGAGCGACGTAAATTGAACAAATGTGATAGGAATTTCCGTGAATTCTTATATTAACCTTAATGTAAAATGATCTAATCGGGTCTCTGTTCGCCCTACCATAGAAGTCTAATAGTGCATTTCAGTCGCCATTTCATGCGCTTTGAGATGCCGCCTATCCCAGTACGCTATCTGAAATAGGAGCGACGTAAGTTGAACAAATGTGATAGAATTACGCTGCATTCTCATATTAAGCGTAATATAAAATGATCTAATCGTGTCTCTGTTTGCCTTATCCTAGAAGTTTAATAGCGCGTTTTACTCGCCACTCCACGCGCTTTAAGATGCCGCCTAGCCCAGTATGCTATCTGAAATAGGAGCGACGTAAATTGAACAAATGTGATAGAATTTCGCTGAATTCTTAAATTAACCATAATATAAAATGATCTAATCGGGTCTCTGTTTGCGTAATCCTAGAAGTTTAATAGTGCATTATACTCGCCATTTCATGCGCTTTTAGATGCCGCCTAGCCCAGTACGCTATCTGAAATAGGAGCGACGTAAATTGAACAAATGTGATGGAACTTTGCTGAATTCTTAAATTAACCATAATATAAAATGATCTAATCGGGCCTCTGATTGCCCTATCATAGAATTTTAATAGTGCATTTCACTCGTCATTTCATGCGCTTTGAGATGCCGCTTAGCCCAATATGCTATCTGAAATAGGACCGACGTAAATTGAACAAATGTGATAGAATTTCGCTGAATTCTTTTATTAACCAAAATGTAAAATGATCTAATCGGGTCTCTGTTCGCCTTATCCTAGAAGTTTAATAGTGCATTTTACTCGCCATTCACGCGCTTTAAGATGCCGCCTAGCCCAGTATGCTATCTGAAATAGGAGCGACGTAAATTGAACAAATGTGATAGAATTTCGCTGAATTCTTAAATTAACCATAATATAAAATGATCTCATCGGGACTCTGTCTGACCTACCCTAGAAGTTTAATAATGCATTTTACTCGCCATTTCATGCGCTTTGAGATGCCGCTTAGCCCAATACGCTATCTGAAATAGGAGCGACAGAAGTTGAACAAATGTGATAGAATTTCGCTGAATTTTTTTATTAACAATAATGTAAAATGATCTGATCGGGTCTCTGTTCGCCCTAGCCTACAAGTTTAATAGTGCATTTTATTCGCCACTTCATGCGCTTTGAGATGCCGCTAAGCCCAATAAGCTATCTGAAATAGGAGCGACGTAAATTGATCAAGTGTGATAGAATTTCGCTGAACTCTTATATTAACCAAAATATAAAATGATCTAATCGGGTCTCTGATTACCCTATCATAGATGTTTAGTAGTGCATTTTACTCGCCATTCCACGCGCTTTAAGATGCCGCCTAGCCCAGTATGCTATCTGAAATAGGAGCGACGTAAATTGAACAAATGTGATAGAATTTCGCTGAATTCCTAAATTAACCATAATATAAAATGATCTCATCGGGACTCTGTTTGACCTACCCTAGAAGTTTAATTGTGCATTTTGCTCGCCATTTCATGCGCTTTGAGATGCCGCTTAGCCCAATACGCTATCTGAAATAGGAGCGACAGAAGTTGCACAAATGTGATAGAATTTCGCTGAATTCTTTTATTAACCATAATGTAAAATGATCTGATCGGGTCTCTGTTCGCCCTAGCCTACAAGTTTAATGGTGCATTTTATTCGCCACTTCATGCGCTTTGAGATGCCGCTTAGCCGAGTTCGCTATCTGAAATAGGAGCGACGTAAATTGAACAAATGTGATAGAATTTCGCTGAATTCTTATATTAACCAAAATATAAAATGATCTAATCGGGTCTCTGATTGCCCTATCATAGAAGTTTAATAGTGCATTTCACTCGTCATTTCATGCGCTTTGTGATGCTGCTAAGCCCAAGAAGCTATCTGTAATAGGAGCGACGTAAATTGAACAAATGTGATAGAATTTCGCTGAATTCTTATGTTAACCAAAATATAAAATGATCTAATCGGGTCTCTGATTTCCCTATCATAGAAATTTAATAGTGCAGTTTACTTGACATTCCACGCGCTTTAAGATGCCGCCTAGCCCAGTACGCTATCTGAAATAGGAGCGACGTGAATTGAACAAATGTGATAGAATTTTGCTGAATTCTTAAATTAACCATAATATAAAATGATCTAATCGGGTCTCTGATTGCCCTATCATAGAATTTTAATAGTGCATTTCACTCGTCATTTCATGCGCTTTGAGATGCCGCTTAGCCCAATATGCTATCTGAAATAGGAGCGACGTAAATTGAACAAATGTGATGGAATTTCGCTGAATTCTTTTATTAACCAAAATGTAAAATGATCTAATCGGGTCTCTGTTCGCCCTAGCCTAGAAGTTTAATAGTGCATTTTAGTCGCCATTTCATGCGCTTTGAGATGCCGCCTAGCCGAGTACGCTATCTGAAATAGGAGCGACGTAAATTGAACAAATGTGATAGAATTTCCGTGAATACCTATATTAACCTTAATGTAAAATGATTTAAACGGGCCTCTGTTCGCCCTACCATAGAAGTCTAATAGTGCATTTCACTCGCTATTTCATGCGCTTTGAGATGCAGCCTAGCCCAGTACGCTATCTGAAATAGGAGCGACGTAAGTTGAACAAATGTGCTGGAATTACGCTGCATTCTTATATTAACCCTAATATGAAATGATCTAATCGGGTCTCTGTTTGCCTTGTTCTAGAAGTTTAACAGCGCGTTTTACTCGCCATTTCATGCGCTTTTAGATGCCGCCTAGCACAGTACGCTATCTGAAATAGGAGCGACGTAAATTGAACAAATGTGATGGAATTTTGCTGAATTCTTAAATTAACCATAATATAAAATGATCTAATCGGGTCTCTGATTGCCCTATCATAGAATTTTAATAGTGCATTTCACTCGCCATTTCATGCGCTTTGAGATGCCGCTTAGCCCAATATGCTATCTGAAATAGGAGCGACGTAAATTGAACAAATGTGATAGAATTTCGCTGAATTCTTTTATTAACCAAAATGTAAAATGATCTAATCGGGTCTCTGTTCGCCCTAGCCTAGAAGTTTAATAGTGCATTTCACTCGCCATTTCATGCGATTTGAGATGCCGCTAAGCCCTATAAGCTATTTGAAATAGGAGCGACGTAAATTGATCAAATGTGATAGAATTTCGCTGAATTCTTATATTAACCGTAATATAAAACGATCTAATCGGGTCTCTGTTTGTCTTATCCTAGAAGTTTAATGGTGCATTTTACTCGCCATTTCATGCGCTTTGAGATGCCGCATATCCCAATATGCTATCTGAAATAGGAGCGACGTAAATTGAACAAATGTGATAGAATTTCGCTGAACTCTTAAATTCACTATAATATAAAATGATCTAATCGGGTCTCTGTTTGCCCTACCCTAGAAGTTTAATAGTGCATTTTATTCGCCATTTCATGCGCTTTGAGATGCCGCTTCGCCCAATACGCTATCTGAAATAGGAGCGACGAAAATTGAACAAATGTGATAGAATTTCGCTGAATTCTTTTATGAACCATAATGTAAAATGATCTAATCGGGTCTCTGTTCGCCATAGCCTAGAAGTTTAATAGCGCATTTTATTCGCCATTTCATGCGCTTTGAGATGCCGCTTAGCTCAATACGCTATCTGAAATAGGAGCGACGTAAATTGAACAAATGTGATTGAATTTCCCTGAAATCTTTTATTATACAAAATATAAAATGATCTAATCGGGTCTCTGATTGCCCTATCATAGAAGTTTAGTAGTGCATTTTACTCGCCATTTCATGCGCTTTGAGATGCCGCTTAGCCCAATACGCTATTTGAAATACGAGCGACGTAAATTGAACAAATGTGATAGAATTACGCTGAATTCTTATACTAACCGTAATATAAAATGATCTAATCGGGTCTCTGTTTGGCTTATCCTAGAAGTTTAATGGTGCATTTTACTTGCCATTTCATGCGCTTTGAGATGCCGCCTAGCCCAGTACGCTATCTAAAATAGGAGCGACGTAAGTGGAACAAATGTGATAGAATTACGCTGAATTCTTATATTAACCGTAATATAAAATGATCTAATCGGGTCTCTGTTTGCCTTATCCTAGAAGTTTAGTATTGCATTTTACTCGCCATTTCATGCGCTTTGAGATGCCGCTTAGCCCAATACGCTATCTGAAATAGGAGCGACGTAAATTGAACAAATGTGATAGAATTTCCGTGAATTCTTATATTAACCTTAATGTAAAATGATCTAATCGGGTCTCTGTTCGCCCTACCATAGAAGTCTAATAGTGCATTTCACTTGCCATTTCATGCGCTTTGAGATGCCGCTTAGCCCAATACGCTATTTGAAATACGAGCGACGTAAATTGAACAAATGTGGTAGAATTACGCTGAATTCTTATATTAACCGTAATATAAAATGATCTAATCGGGTCTCTGTTTGGCTTATCCTAGAAGTTTAATGGTGCATTTCACTTGCCATTTCATGCGCTTTGAGATGCCGCCTAGCCCAGTACGCTATCTGAAATAGGAGCGACGTAAATTGAACAAATGTGATAGAATTTCTGTGAATCCTTATATTAACCTTAATGTAAAATGATCTAATCGGGTCTCTGTTCGCCCTACCATAGAAGTCTAATGGTGCATTTCACTCGCCATTTCATGCGCGTTGAGATGCCGCTTAGCCCAATACGCTATCTAAAATAGGAGCGACGTAAGTGGAACAAATGTGATAGAATTACGCTGAATTCTTATATTAACCGTAATATAAAATGATCTAATCGGGTCTCTGTTTGCCTTATCCTAGAAGTTTAGTATTGCATTTTACTCGCCATTTCATGCGCTTTGAGATGCCGCTTAGCCGAATACGCTATCTGAAATAGGAGCGACGTAAATTGAACAAATGTGATAGAATTTCCGTGAATTCTTATATCAACCTTAATGTAAAATGATCTAATCGGGTCTCTGTTCGCCCTACCATAGAAGTCTAATAGTGCATTTCAGTCGCCATTTCATGCGCTTTGAGATGCCGCCTATCCCAGTACGCTATCTGAAATAGGAGCGACGTAAGTTGAACAAATGTGATAGAATTACGCTGCATTCTCATATTAACCGTAATATAAAATGATCTAATCGGGTCTCTGTTTGCCTTATTCTAGAAGTTTAACAGCGCGTTTTACTCGCCATTCCACGCGCTTTAAGAAGCCGCCTTTCGCAGTATGCTATCTGAAATAGGAGCGACGTAAATTGAACAAATGTGATAGAATTTCGCTGAATTCTTAAATTAACCATAATATAAAATGATCTAATCGGGTCTCTGTTTGCGTTATCCTAGAAGTTTAATAGTGCATTATACTCGCCATTTCATGCGCTTTTAGATGCCGCCTAGCCCAGTACGCTATCTGAAATAGGAGCGACGTAAATTGAACAAATGTGATGGAATTTTGCTGAATTCTTAAATTAACCATAATATAAAATGATCTAATCGGGTCTCTGATTGCCCTATCATAGAATTTTAATAGTGCATTTCACTCGTCATTTCATGCGCTTTGAGATGCCGCTTAGCCCAATATGCTATCTGAAATAGGAGCGACGTAAATTGAACAAATGGGATAGAATTTCGCTGAATTCTTTTATTAACCAAAATGTAAAATGATCTAATCGGGTCTCTGTTCGCCCTAGCCTAGAAGTTTAATAGTGCATTTCACTCGCCATTTCATGCGCTTTGAGATGCCGCTAAGCCCTATAAGCTATCTGAAATAGGAGCGACGTAAATTGAACAAATGTGATAGAATTTCGCTGAATTCTTATATTAACAAAAATATAAAATGATCTAATCGGGTCTCTGATTGCCCTATCGTAGAAGTTTAGTAGTGCATTTTACTCGCCATTCCACGCGCTTTAAGATGCCGCCTAGCCCAGTATGCTATCTGAAATAGGAGCGACGTAAATTGAACAAATGTGATAGAATTTCGCTGAATTCTTAAATTAACCATAATATAAAATGATCTCATCGGGACTCTGTCTGACCTACCCTAGAAGTTTAATAGTGCATTTTACTCGCCATTTCATGCGCTTTGAGATGCCGCTTAGCCCAATACGCTATCTGAAATAGGAGCGACAGAAGTTGAACAAATGTGATAGAATTTCGCTGAATTTTTTTATGAACCATAATGTAAAATGATCTGATCGGGTCTCTGTTCGCCCTAGCCTACAAGTTTAATAGTGCATTTTATTCGCCACTTCATGCGCTTTGAGATGCCGCTAAGCCCAATAAGCTATCTGAAATAGGAGCGACAGAAGTTGAACAAATGTGATAGAATTTCGCTGAATTCTTTTATTAACCGTAATATAAAATGATCCAATCGGGTCTCTGTTTGTCTTATCCTAGAAGTTTAATGGTGCATTTTACTCGCCATTTCATGCGCTTTGAGATGCCGCATATCCCAATACGCTATCTGA
Organism: Macropis europaea; assembly: GCA_916610135.2. Lineage (NCBI taxonomy): Eukaryota > Metazoa > Arthropoda > Insecta > Hymenoptera > Melittidae > Macropis > Macropis europaea. Next base: position 185,939 of record CAKAJE020001564.1, read on the forward strand.
AATAGGAGCGACGTAAATTGAATAAATGTGATAGAATTTCGCTGAATTCGTAAATTAACCAAAATATAAAATGATCTAATCGGGTCTCTGATTGCCCTATCATAGAAGTTTAATACTGCATTTTACTTGCCATTCCACGCGCTTTAAGATGATGCCTAGCCCAGTACGCTATCTGAAATAGCAGAGACGTAAGTTGAACAAATGTGATAGAATTTCGCTGAGGTCTTTTATTAACCATAATGTAAAATGATCTGATCGGGGCTCTGATCGCCATAGCCTAGAAGTTTAATAGTGCATTTTATTCGCCATTTCATGCGCTTTGAGATGCCGCTTAGCCGAGTTCGCTATCTGAAATAGGAGCGACGTAAATTGAACAAATGTGATAAAATTTCCCTGAAATCTTATATTAAACAAAATATAAAATGATCTAATCGGGGCTCTGATTGCCCTATCATAGAAGTTTAATAGTGCATTTCACTCGTCATTTCATGCGCTTTGTGATGCTGCTAAGCCCAATAAGCTATCTGTAATAGGAGCGACGTAAATTGAACAAATGTGCTGGAATTACGCTGCATTCTTATATTAACCGTAATATAAAATGATCTAATCGGGTCTCTGTTTGCCTTATTCTAGAAGTTTAATAGCGCGTTTTACTCGCCATTCCACGCGCTTTAAGAAATCGCCTTGCGCAGTATGCTATCTGAAATAGGAGCGACGTAAATTGAACAAATGTGATAGAATTTCGCTGAATTCTTAAATTAACCATAATATAAAATGATCTAATCGGGTCTCTGTTTGCGTTATCCTAGAAGTTTAATAGTGCATTATGCTCGCCATTTCATGCGCTTTGAGATGCCGCCTGGCCCAGTACGCTATCTGAAACAGGAGCGACGTCAATTGAACAAATGTGATAGAATTTCCGTGAATTCTTATATCAACCTTAATGTAAAATGATCTAATCGGGTCTCTGTTCGCCCTACCATAGAAGTCTAATAGTGCATTTCACTCGCCATTTCATGCGCTTTGAGATGCCGCCTATCCCAGTACGCTATCTGAAATAGGAGCGACGTAAGTTGAACAAATGTGATAGAATTACGCTGCATTCTCATATTAAGCGTAATATAAAATGATCTAATCGGGTCTCTGTTTGCCTTATCCTAGAAGTTTAATAGCGCGTTTTACTCGCCACTCCACGCGCTTTAAGATGCCGCCTAGCCCAGTATGCTATCTGAAATAGGAGCGACGTAAATTGAACAAATGTGATAGAATTTCGCTGAATTCTTATATTAACAAAAATATAAAATGATCTAATCGGGTCTCTGATTGCCCTATCGTAGAAGTTTAGTAGTACATTTTACTCGCCATTCCACGCGCTTTAAGATGCCGCCTAGCCCAGTATGCTATCTGAAATAGGAGCGACGTAAATTGAACAAATGTGATAGAATTTCGCTGAATTCTTAAATTAACCATAATATAAAATGATCTCATCGGGACTCTGTCTGACCTACCCTAGAAGTTTAATAGTGCATTTTACTCGCCATTTCATGCGCTTTGAGATGCCGCTGAGCCCAATACGCTATCTGAAATAGGAGCGACAGAAGTTGAACAAATGTGATAGAATTTCGCTGAATTTTTTTATTAACCATAATGTAAAATGATCTGATCGGGTCTCTGTTCGCCCTAGCCTACAAGTTTAATAGTGCATTTTATTCGCCACTTCATGCGCTTTGAGATGCCGCTAAGCCCAATAAGCTATCTGAAATAGGAGCGACGTAAATTGATCAAATGTGATATAATTTCGCTGAACTCTTATATTAACCAAAATATAAAATGATCTAATCGGGTCTCTGATTGCACTATCATAGAAGTTTAATAGTGCATTTTACTTGCCATTCCACGCGCTTTAAGATGCCGCTTAGCCCAATACGCTATCTGAAATAGGAGCGACGTAAGTTGAACAAATGTGATAGAATTTCGCTGAATTCTTTTATTAACCATAATGTAAAATGATCTAATCGGGTCTCTGTTTGCCCTACCCTAGAAGTTTAATAGTGCATTTCACTCGTCATTTCATGCGCTTTGAGATGCCGCTTAGCCGAATACGCTAACTGAAATAGGAGCGACGTAAATTGAACAAATGTGATAGAATTACGCTGAATTCCTATATTAACCGTAATATAAAATGATCTAATCGGGTCTCTGTTTGTCTTATCCTAGAAGTTTAATGGTGCATTTTACTCGCCATTTCATGCGCTTTGAGATGCCGCATATCCCAATATGCTATCTGAAATAGGAGCGACGTAAATTGAATAAATGTGATAGAATTTCGCTGAATTCGTAAATTAACCATAATATAAAATGATTTAATCGGGTCTTTGTTTGCCCTAGCCTAGAAGTTTAATAGTGCATTTTACTCGCCATTTCATGCGCTTTCAGATGCCGCTTAGCCGAATACGCTATCTGAAATAGGAGCGACGTAAATTGAACAAATGTGATAGAATTTCGCTGAACTCTTAAATTCACTATAATATAAAATGATTTAATCGGGTCTTTGTTTGCCCTAGCCTAGAAGTTTAATAGTGCATTTTACTCGCCATTTCATGCGCTTTCAGATGCCGCTTAGCCGAATACGCTATCTGAAATAGGAGCGACGTAAATTGAACAAATGTGATAAAATTTCCCTGAAATCTTATATTAAACAAAATATAAAATGATCTAATCGGGTCTCTGATTGCCCTATCATAGAAGTTTAATAGTGCATTTCACTCGTCATTTCATGCGCTTTGTGATGCCGCTAAGCCCAATAAGCTATCTGTAATAGGAGCGACGTAAATTGAACAAATGTGATAAAATTTCGCTGAATTCTTATGTTGACCAAAATATAAAATGATCTAATCGGGTCTCTGATTGCCCTATCATAGAAGTTTAATAGTGCATTTTACTTGCCATTCCACGCGCTTTAAGATGCCGCTTAGCCCAATACGCTATCTGAAATAGGAGCGACGAAAGTTGAACAAATGTGATAGAATTTCGCTGAATTCTTTTATTAACCATAATGTAAAATGATCTAATCGGGTCTCTGTTTGCCCTACCCTAGAAGTTTAATAGTGCATTTCACTCGTCATTTCATGCGCTTTGAGATGCCGCTTAGACGAATACGCTAACTGAAATAGGAGCGACGTAAATTGAACAAATGTGATAGAATTACGCTGAATTCCTATATTAACCGTAATATAAAATGATCTAATCGGGTCTCTGTTTGTCTTATCCTAGAAGTTTAATGGTGCATTTTACTCGCCATTTCATGCGCTTTGAGATGCCGCATATCCCAATATGCTATCTGAAATAGGAGCGACGTAAATTGAATAAATGTGATAGAATTTCGCTGAATTCGTAAATTAACCATAATATAAAATGATTTAATCGGGTCTTTGTTTGCCCTAGCCTAGAAGTTTAATAGTGCATTTTACTCGCCATTTCATGCGCTTTCAGATGCCGCTTAGCCGAATACGCTATCTGAAATAGGAGCGACGTAAATTGAACAAATGTGATAGAATTTCGCTGAACTCTTAAATTCACTATAATATAAAATGATCTAATCGGGTCTCAGTTTGCCCTACCCTAGAAGTTTAATAGTGCATTTTATTCGCCATTTCATGCGCTTTGAGATGCCGCTTCGCCCAATACGCTATCTGAAATAGGAGCGACGAAAATTGAACAAATGTGATAGAATTTCGCTGAATTCTTTTATGAACCATAATGTAAAATGATCTAATCGGGTCTCTGTTCGCCATAGCCTAGAAGTTTAATAGCGCATTTTATTCGCCATTTCATGCGCTTTGAGATGCCGCTTAGCTCAATACGCTATCTGAAATAGGAGCGACGTAAATTGAACAAATGTGATAGAATTTCCCTGAAATCTTTTATTATACAAAATATAAAATGATCTAATCGGGTCTCTGATTGCCCTATCATAGAAGTTTAGTAGTGCATTTTACTCGCCATTCCATGCGCTTTAAGCTGTCGCCTAGCCCAGTACGCTATCTAAAATAGGAGCGACGTAAGTGGAACAAATGTGATAGAATTACGCTGAACTCTTATATTAACCGTAATATAAAATGATCTAATCGGGTCTCTGTTTGGCTTATCCTAGAAGTTTAATGGTGCATTTTACTTGCCATTTCATGCGCTTTGAGATGCCGCCTAGCCCAGTACGCTATCTAAAATAGGAGCGACGTAAGTGGAACAAATGTGATAGAATTACGCTGAATTCTTATATTAACCGTAATATAAAATGATCTAATCGGGTCTCTGTTTGCCTTATCCTAGAAGTTTAGTATTGCATTTTACTCGCCATTTCATGTGCTTTGAGATGCCGCTTAGCCCAATATGCTATCTGAAATAGGAGCGACGTAAATTGAACAAATGTGATAGAATTTCCGTGAATTCTTATATTAACCTTAATGTAAAATGATCTAATCGGGTCTCTGTTCGCCCTACCATAGAAGTCTAATAGTGCATTTCACTCGCCATTTCATGCGCTTTGAGATGCCGCTTAGCCCAATACGCTATTTGAAATACGAGCGACGTAAATTGAACAAATGTGGTAGAATTACGCTGAATTCTTATATTAACCGTAATATAAAATGATCTAATCGGGTCTCTGTTTGGCTTATCCTAGAAGTTTAATGGTGCATTTCACTTGCCATTTCATGCGCTTTGAGATGCCGCCTAGCCCAGTACGCTATCTGAAATAGGAGCGACGTAAATTGAACAAATGTGATAGAATTTCTGTGAATCCTTATATTAACCTTAATGTAAAATGATCTAATCGGGTCTCTGTTCGCCCTACCATAGAAGTCTAATGGTGCATTTCACTCGCCATTTCATGCGCGTTGAGATGCCGCTTAGCCCAATACGCTATCTAAAATAGGAGCGACCTAAGTGGAACAAATGTGATAGAATTACGCTGAATTCTTATATTCACCGTAATATAAAATGATCTAATCGGGTCTCTGTTTGCCTTATCCTAGAAGTTTAGTATTGCATTTTACTCGCCATTTCATGCGCTTTGAGATGCCGCTTAGCCGAATACGCTATCTGAAATAGGAGCGACGTAAATTGAACAAATGTGATAGAATTTCCGTGAATTCTTATATTAACCTTAATGTAAAATGATCTAATCGGGTCTCTGTTCGCCCTACCATAGAAGTCTAATAGTGCATTTCACTCGCCACTTCATGCGCTTTGAGATGCCGCTTAGCCCAATACGCTATTTGAAATACGAGCGACGTAAATTGAACAAATGTGATAGAATTACGCTGAATTCTTATATTAACCGTAATATAAAATGATCTAATCGTGTATCTGTTTGGCTTATCGTAGAAGTTTAATGGTGCATTTTACTCGCCATTTCATGCGCTTTGAGATGCCGCATATCCCAATACGCTATCTGAAATAGGAGCGACGTAAATTGAACAAATGTGATAGAATTTCGCTGAATTCTTAAATTAACCATAATATGAAGTGATCTAATCGGGTCTCTGTTTGTCCTACCCTAGAAGTTTAATAGTGCATTTTACTCGTCATTTCATGCGCTTTCAGATGCCGCTTAGCCGAATACGCTATCTGAAATAGGAGCGACGTAAATTGAACAAATGTGATAGAATTTCCCTGAGATCTTTTATTATACAAAATATAAAATGATCTAATCGGGTCTCTGATTGCCCTATCATAGAAGTTTAGTAGTGCATTTTACTCGCCATTCCATGCGCTTTAAGCTGTCGCCTAGCCCAGTACGCTATCTAAAATAGGAGCGACGTAAGTGGAACAAATGTGATAGAATTACGCTGAACTCTTATATTAACCGTAATATAAACTGATCTAATCGGGTCTCTGTTTGCCTTATCCTAGAAGTTTAGTATTGCATTTTACTCGCCATTTCATGCGCTTTGAGATGCCGCTTAGCCCAATACGCTATCTGAAATAGGAGCGACGTAAATTGAACAAATGTGATAGAATTTCCGTGAATTCTTATATTAACCTTAATGTAAAATGATCTAATCGGGTCTCTGTTCGCCCTACCATAGAAGTCTAATAGTGCATTTCACTCGCCATTTCATGCGCTTTGAGATGCCGCTTAGCCCAATACGCTATTTGAAATACGAGCGACGTAAATTGAACAAATGTGATAGAATTACGCTGAATTCTTATATTAACCGTAATATAAAACGATCTAATCGGGTCTCTGTTTGTCTTATCCTAGAAGTTTAATGGTGCATTTTACTCGCCATTTCATGCGCTTTGAGATGCCGCATATCCCAATATGCTATCTGAAATAGGTGCGACGTAAATTGAATAAATGTGATAGAATTTCGCTGAATTCGTAAATTAACCATAATATAAAATGATTTAATCGGGTCTTTGTTTGCCCTAGCCTAGAAGTTTAATAGTGCATTTTACTCGCCATTTCATGCGCTTTCAGATGCCGCTTAGCCGAATACGCTATCTGAAATAGGAGCGACGTAAATTGAACAAATGTGATAGAATTTCGCTGAACTCTTAAATTCACTATAACATAAAATGATCTAATCGGGTCTCTGTTTGCCCTACCCTAGAAGTTTAATAGTGCATTTTATTCGCCATTTCATGCGCTTTGAGATGCCGCTTCGCCCAATACGCTATCTGAAATAGGAGCGACGAAAATTGAACAAATGTGATAGAATTTCGCTGAATTCTTTTATGAACCATAATGTAAAATGATCTAATCGGGTCTCTGTTCGCCATAGCCTAGAAGTTTAATAGCGCATTTTATTCGCCATTTCATGCGCTTTGAGATGCCGCTTAGCTCAATACGCTATCTGAAATAGGAGCGACGTAAATTGAACAAATGTGATAGAATTTCCCTGAAATCTTTTATTATACAAAATATAAAATGATCTAATCGGGTCTCTGATTGCCCTATCATAGAAGTTTAGTAGTGCATTTTACTCGCCATTTCATGCGCTTTGAGATGCCGCTTAGCCCAATACGCTATTTGAAATATGAGCGACGTAAATTGAACAAATGTGATAGAATTACGCTGAATTCTTATATTAACCGTAATATAAAATGATCTAATCGGGTCTCTGTTTGGCTTATCCTAGAAGTTTAATGGTGCATTTTACTTGCCATTTCATGCGCTTTGAGATGCCGCCTAGCCCAGTACGCTATCTAAAATTGGAGCGACGTAAGTGGAACAAATGTGATAGAATTACGCTGAATTCTTATATTAACCGTAATATAAAATGATCTAATCGGGTCTCTGTTTGCCTTATCCTAGAAGTTTAGTATTGCATTTTACTCGCCATTTCATGCGCTTTGAGATGCCGCTTAGCCCAATACGCTATCTGAAATAGGAGCGACGTAAATTGAACAAATGTGATAGAATTTCCGTGAATTCTTATATTAACCTTAATGTAAAATGATCTAATCGGGTCTCTGTTCGCCCTACCATAGAAGTCTAATAGTGCATTTCACTCGCCATTTCATGCGCTTTGAGATGCCGCTTAGCCCAATACGCTATTTGAAATACGAGCGACGTAAATTGAACAAATGTGGTAGAATTACGCTGAATTCTTATATTAACCGTAATATAAAATGATCTAATCGGGTCTCTGTTTGGCTTATCCTAGAAGTTTAATGGTGCATTTCACTTGCCATTTCATGCGCTTTGAGATGCCGCCTAGCCCAGTACGCTATCTGAAATAGGAGCGACGTAAATTGAACAAATGTGATAGAATTTCTGTGAATCCTTATATTAACCTTAATGTAAAATGATCTAATCGGGTCTCTGTTCGCCCTACCATAGAAGTCTAATGGTGCATTTCACTCGCCATTTCATGCGCGTTGAGATGCCGCTTAGCCCAATACGCTATCTAAAATAGGAGCGACGTAAGTGGAACAAATGTGATAGAATTACGCTGAATTCTTATATTAACCGTAATATAAAATGATCTAATCGGGTCTCTGTTTGCCTTATCCTAGAAGTTTAGTATTGCATTTTACTCGCCATTTCATGCGCTTTGAGATGCCGCTTAGCCGAATACGCTATCTGAAATAGGAGCGACGTAAATTGAACAAATGTGATAGAATTTCCGTGAATTCTTATATCAACCTTAATGTAAAATGATCTAATCGGGTCTCTGTTCGCCCTACCATAGAAGTCTAATAGTGCATTTCAGTCGCCATTTCATGCGCTTTGAGATGCCGCCTATCCCAGTACGCTATCTGAAATAGGAGCGACGTAAGTTGAACAAATGTGATAGAATTACGCTGCATTCTCATATTAAGCGTAATATAAAATGATCTAATCGGGTCTCTGTTTGCCTTATCCTAGAAGTTTAATAGCGCGTTTTACTCGCCACTCCACGCGCTTTAAGATGCCGCCTAGCCCAGTATGCTATCTGAAATAGGAGCGACGTAAATTGAACAAATGTGATAGAATTTCGCTGAATTCTTAAATTAACCATAATATAAAATGATCTAATCGGGTCTCTGTTTGCGTAATCCTAGAAGTTTAATAGTGCATTATACTCGCCATTTCATGCGCTTTTAGATGCCGCCTAGCCCAGTACGCTATCTGAAATAGGAGCGACGTAAATTGAACAAATGTGATGGAACTTTGCTGAATTCTTAAATTAACCATAATATAAAATGATCTAATCGGGCCTCTGATTGCCCTATCATAGAATTTTAATAGTGCATTTCACTCGTCATTTCATGCGCTTTGAGATGCCGCTTAGCCCAATATGCTATCTGAAATAGGACCGACGTAAATTGAACAAATGTGATAGAATTTCGCTGAATTCTTTTATTAACCAAAATGTAAAATGATCTAATCGGGTCTCTGTTCGCCTTATCCTAGAAGTTTAATAGTGCATTTTACTCGCCATTCCACGCGCTTTAAGATGCCGCCTAGCCCAGTATGCTATCTGAAATAGGAGCGACGTAAATTGAACAAATGTGATAGAATTTCGCTGAATTCTTAAATTAACCATAATATAAAATGATCTCATCGGGACTCTGTCTGACCTACCCTAGAAGTTTAATAATGCATTTTACTCGCCATTTCATGCGCTTTGAGATGCCGCTTAGCCCAATACGCTATCTGAAATAGGAGCGACAGAAGTTGAACAAATGTGATAGAATTTCGCTGAATTTTTTTATTAACAATAATGTAAAATGATCTGATCGGGTCTCTGTTCGCCCTAGCCTACAAGTTTAATAGTGCATTTTATTCGCCACTTCATGCGCTTTGAGATGCCGCTAAGCCCAATAAGCTATCTGAAATAGGAGCGACGTAAATTGATCAAGTGTGATAGAATTTCGCTGAACTCTTATATTAACCAAAATATAAAATGATCTAATCGGGTCTCTGATTACCCTATCATAGATGTTTAGTAGTGCATTTTACTCGCCATTCCACGCGCTTTAAGATGCCGCCTAGCCCAGTATGCTATCTGAAATAGGAGCGACGTAAATTGAACAAATGTGATAGAATTTCGCTGAATTCCTAAATTAACCATAATATAAAATGATCTCATCGGGACTCTGTTTGACCTACCCTAGAAGTTTAATTGTGCATTTTGCTCGCCATTTCATGCGCTTTGAGATGCCGCTTAGCCCAATACGCTATCTGAAATAGGAGCGACAGAAGTTGCACAAATGTGATAGAATTTCGCTGAATTCTTTTATTAACCATAATGTAAAATGATCTGATCGGGTCTCTGTTCGCCCTAGCCTACAAGTTTAATGGTGCATTTTATTCGCCACTTCATGCGCTTTGAGATGCCGCTTAGCCGAGTTCGCTATCTGAAATAGGAGCGACGTAAATTGAACAAATGTGATAGAATTTCGCTGAATTCTTATATTAACCAAAATATAAAATGATCTAATCGGGTCTCTGATTGCCCTATCATAGAAGTTTAATAGTGCATTTCACTCGTCATTTCATGCGCTTTGTGATGCTGCTAAGCCCAAGAAGCTATCTGTAATAGGAGCGACGTAAATTGAACAAATGTGATAGAATTTCGCTGAATTCTTATGTTAACCAAAATATAAAATGATCTAATCGGGTCTCTGATTTCCCTATCATAGAAATTTAATAGTGCAGTTTACTTGACATTCCACGCGCTTTAAGATGCCGCCTAGCCCAGTACGCTATCTGAAATAGGAGCGACGTGAATTGAACAAATGTGATAGAATTTTGCTGAATTCTTAAATTAACCATAATATAAAATGATCTAATCGGGTCTCTGATTGCCCTATCATAGAATTTTAATAGTGCATTTCACTCGTCATTTCATGCGCTTTGAGATGCCGCTTAGCCCAATATGCTATCTGAAATAGGAGCGACGTAAATTGAACAAATGTGATGGAATTTCGCTGAATTCTTTTATTAACCAAAATGTAAAATGATCTAATCGGGTCTCTGTTCGCCCTAGCCTAGAAGTTTAATAGTGCATTTTAGTCGCCATTTCATGCGCTTTGAGATGCCGCCTAGCCGAGTACGCTATCTGAAATAGGAGCGACGTAAATTGAACAAATGTGATAGAATTTCCGTGAATACCTATATTAACCTTAATGTAAAATGATTTAAACGGGCCTCTGTTCGCCCTACCATAGAAGTCTAATAGTGCATTTCACTCGCTATTTCATGCGCTTTGAGATGCAGCCTAGCCCAGTACGCTATCTGAAATAGGAGCGACGTAAGTTGAACAAATGTGCTGGAATTACGCTGCATTCTTATATTAACCCTAATATGAAATGATCTAATCGGGTCTCTGTTTGCCTTGTTCTAGAAGTTTAACAGCGCGTTTTACTCGCCAATCCACGCGCTTTAAGAAGCCGCCTTGCGCAGTATGCTATCTGAAATAGGAGCGACGTAAATTGAACAAATGTGATAGAATTTCGCTGAATTCTTAAATTAACCATAATATAAAATGATCTAATCGGGTCTCTGTTTGCGTTATCCTAGAAGTTTAATAGTGCATTATACTCGCCATTTCATTCGCTTTTAGATGCCGCCTAGCACAGTACGCTATCTGAAATAGGAGCGACGTAAATTGAACAAATGTGATGGAATTTTGCTGAATTCTTAAATTAACCATAATATAAAATGATCTAATCGGGTCTCTGATTGCCCTATCATAGAATTTTAATAGTGCATTTCACTCGCCATTTCATGCGCTTTGAGATGCCGCTTAGCCCAATATGCTATCTGAAATAGGAGCGACGTAAATTGAACAAATGTGATAGAATTTCGCTGAATTCTTTTATTAACCAAAATGTAAAATGATCTAATCGGGTCTCTGTTCGCCCTAGCCTAGAAGTTTAATAGTGCATTTCACTCGCCATTTCATGCGATTTGAGATGCCGCTAAGCCCTATAAGCTATTTGAAATAGGAGCGACGTAAATTGATCAAATGTGATAGAATTTCGCTGAATTCTTATATTAACCGTAATATAAAACGATCTAATCGGGTCTCTGTTTGTCTTATCCTAGAAGTTTAATGGTGCATTTTACTCGCCATTTCATGCGCTTTGAGATGCCGCATATCCCAATATGCTATCTGAAATAGGAGCGACGTAAATTGAACAAATGTGATAGAATTTCGCTGAACTCTTAAATTCACTATAATATAAAATGATCTAATCGGGTCTCTGTTTGCCCTACCCTAGAAGTTTAATAGTGCATTTTATTCGCCATTTCATGCGCTTTGAGATGCCGCTTCGCCCAATACGCTATCTGAAATAGGAGCGACGAAAATTGAACAAATGTGATAGAATTTCGCTGAATTCTTTTATGAACCATAATGTAAAATGATCTAATCGGGTCTCTGTTCGCCATAGCCTAGAAGTTTAATAGCGCATTTTATTCGCCATTTCATGCGCTTTGAGATGCCGCTTAGCTCAATACGCTATCTGAAATAGGTGCGACGTAAATTGAACAAATGTGATAGAATTTCCCTGAAATCTTTTATTATACAAAATATAAAATGATCTAATCGGGTCTCTGATTGCCCTATCATAGAAGTTTAGTAGTGCATTTTACTCGCCATTTCATGCGCTTTGAGATGCCGCTTAGCCCAATACGCTATTTGAAATACGAGCGACGTAAATTGAACAAATGTGATAGAATTACGCTGAATTCTTATACTAACCGTAATATAAAATGATCTAATCGGGTCTCTGTTTGGCTTATCCTAGAAGTTTAATGGTGCATTTTACTTGCCATTTCATGCGCTTTGAGATGCCGCCTAGCCCAGTACGCTATCTAAAATAGGAGCGACGTAAGTGGAACAAATGTGATAGAATTACGCTGAATTCTTATATTAACCGTAATATAAAATGATCTAATCGGGTCTCTGTTTGCCTTATCCTAGAAGTTTAGTATTGCATTTTACTCGCCATTTCATGCGCTTTGAGATGCCGCTTAGCCCAATACGCTATCTGAAATAGGAGCGACGTAAATTGAACAAATGTGATAGAATTTCCGTGAATTCTTATATTAACCTTAATGTAAAATGATCTAATCGGGTCTCTGTTCGCCCTACCATAGAAGTCTAATAGTGCATTTCACTTGCCATTTCATGCGCTTTGAGATGCCGCTTAGCCCAATACGCTATTTGAAATACGAGCGACGTAAATTGAACAAATGTGGTAGAATTACGCTGAATTCTTATATTAACCGTAATATAAAATGATCTAATCGGGTCTCTGTTTGGCTTATCCTAGAAGTTTAATGGTGCATTTCACTTGCCATTTCATGCGCTTTGAGATGCCGCCTAGCCCAGTACGCTATCTGAAATAGGAGCGACGTAAATTGAACAAATGTGATAGAATTTCTGTGAATCCTTATATTAACCTTAATGTAAAATGATCTAATCGGGTCTCTGTTCGCCCTACCATAGAAGTCTAATGGTGCATTTCACTCGCCATTTCATGCGCGTTGAGATGCCGCTTAGCCCAATACGCTATCTAAAATAGGAGCGACGTAAGTGGAACAAATGTGATAGAATTACGCTGAATTCTTATATTAACCGTAATATAAAATGATCTAATCGGGTCTCTGTTTGCCTTATCCTAGAAGTTTAGTATTGCATTTTACTCGCCATTTCATGCGCTTTGAGATGCCGCTTAGCCCAATACGCTATCTGAAATAGGAGCGACGTAAATTGAACAAATGTGATAGAATTTCCGTGAATTCTTATATCAACCTTAATGTAAAATGATCTAATCGGGTCTCTGTTCGCCCTACCATAGAAGTCTAATAGTGCATTTCAGTCGCCATTTCATGCGCTTTGAGATGCCGCCTATCCCAGTACGCTATCTGAAATAGGAGCGACGTAAGTTGAACAAATGTGATAGAATTACGCTGCATTCTCATATTAACCGTAATATAAAATGATCTAATCGGGTCTCTGTTTGCCTTATTCTAGAAGTTTAACAGCGCGTTTTACTCGCCATTCCACGCGCTTTAAGAAGCCGCCTTTCGCAGTATGCTATCTGAAATAGGAGCGACGTAAATTGAACAAATGTGATAGAATTTCGCTGAATTCTTAAATTAACCATAATATAAAATGATCTAATCGGGTCTCTGTTTGCGTTATCCTAGAAGTTTAATAGTGCATTATACTCGCCATTTCATGCGCTTTTAGATGCCGCCTAGCCCAGTACGCTATCTGAAATAGGAGCGACGTAAATTGAACAAATGTGATGGAATTTTGCTGAATTCTTAAATTAACCATAATATAAAATGATCTAATCGGGTCTCTGATTGCCCTATCATAGAATTTTAATAGTGCATTTCACTCGTCATTTCATGCGCTTTGAGATGCCGCTTAGCCCAATATGCTATCTGAAATAGGAGCGACGTAAATTGAACAAATGGGATAGAATTTCGCTGAATTCTTTTATTAACCAAAATGTAAAATGATCTAATCGGGTCTCTGTTCGCCCTAGCCTAGAAGTTTAATAGTGCATTTCACTCGCCATTTCATGCGCTTTGAGATGCCGCTAAGCCCTATAAGCTATCTGAAATAGGAGCGACGTAAATTGAACAAATGTGATAGAATTTCGCTGAATTCGTAAATTAACCATAATATAAAATGATTTAATCGGGTCTTTGTTTGCCCTAGCCTAGAAGTTTAATAGTGCATTTCACTCGCCATTCCACGCGCTTTAAGATGCCGCCGAGCCCAGTACCCTATCTGAAATAGTAACGACGTAAATTGAACAAATGTGATAGAATTTTGCTGAATTCTTAAATTAACCATAATATAAAATGATCTAATCGGGTCTCTGTTTGCCCTACGCTAGAAGTTTAATAGTGCATTTTACTCGCCATTTCATGCGCTTTGAGATGCCGCTTAGCCCAATACGCTATCTGAAATAGGAGCGACGTAAGTTGAACAAATGTGATGGAATTTCGCTGAATTCTTTTATTAACCATAATGTAAAATGATCTATTCGGGTCTCTGTTTGCCCTACCCTAGAAGTTTAATAGTGCATTTCACTCGTCATTTCATGCGCTTTGAGATGCCGCTTAGCCGAATACGCTAACTGAAATAGGAGCGACGTAAATTGAACAAATGTGATAGAATTTCCCTGAAATCTTATATTAAACAAAATATAAAATGATCTAATCAGGTCTCTGATTGCCCTATCATAGAAGTTAAGTAGTGCATTTTACTCGCCATTCCACGCGCTTTAAGATGCCGCCTAGCCCAGTACGCTATCTGAAATAGGAGCGACGTAAGTTGAACAAATGTGATAGAATTACGCTGAATTCTTATATAAACCGTAATATAAAATGATCTAATCGGTTCTCTGTTTGCCTTATCCTAGAAGTTTAATAGTGCATTTTACTCGCCATTTCATGCGCTTTGAGATGCCGCTAAGCCCTATAAGCTATCTGAAATATGAGCGACGTAAATTGAACAAATGTGATAGAATTTCGCTGAATTCTTATATTAACAAAAATATAAAATGATCTAATCGGGTCTCTGATTGCCCTATCGTAGAAGTTTAGTAGTGCATTTTACTCGCCATTCCACGCGCTTTAAGATGCCGCCTAGCCCAGTATGCTATCTGAAATAGGAGCGACGTAAATTGAACAAATGTGATAGAATTTCGCTGAATTCTTAAATTAACCATAATATAAAATGATCTCATCGGGACTCTGTCTGACCTACCCTAGAAGTTTAATAGTGCATTTTACTCGCCGTTTCATGCGCTTTGAGATGCCGCTTAGCCCAATACGCTATCTGAAATAGGAGCGACAGAAGTTGAACAAATGTGATAGAATTTCGCTGAATTTTTTTATTAACCATAATGTAAAATGATCTGATCGGGTCTCTGTTCGCCCTAGCCTACAAGTTTAATAGTGCATTTGATTCGCCACTTCATGCGCTTTGAGATGCCGCTAAGCCCAATAAGCTATCTGAAATAGGAGCGACAGAAGTTGAACAAATGTGATAGAATTTCGCTGAATTCTTTTATTAACCGTAATATAAAATGATCTAATCGGGTCTCTGTTTGCCCTACCCTAGAACTTTAATAGTGCATTTTACTCGCCATTTCATGCGCTTTGAGATGCCGCTTAGCCGAATACGCTAACTGAAATAGGAGCGACGTAAATTGAACAAATGTGATAGAATTTTGCTGAATTCTTAAATTAACCATAATATAAAATGATCTAATCGGGTCTCTGTTCGCCCTACCATAGAAGTCTAATAGTGCATTTCACTCGCCATTCCACGCGCTTTAAGATGCCGCCGAGCCCAGTACCCTATCTGAAATAGTAACGACGTAAATTGAACAAATGTGATAGAATTTTGCTGAATTCTTAAATTAACCATAATATAAAATGATCTAATCGGGTCTCTGTTTGCACTACGCTAGAAGTTTAATAGTGCATTTTACTCGCCATTTCATGCGCTTTGAGATGCCGCTTAGCCCAATACGCTATCTGAAATAGGAGCGACGTAAGTTGAACAAATGTGATGGAATTTCGCTGAATTCTTTTATTAACCATAATGTAAAATGATCTATTCGGGTCTCTGTTTGCCCTACCCTAGAAGTTTAATAGTGCATTTGACTCGTCATTTCATGCGCTTTGAGATGCCGCTTAGCCGAATACGCTAACTGAAATAGAAGCGACGTAAATTGAACAAATGTGATAGAATTTCCCTGAAATCTTATATTAAACAAAATATAAAATGATCTAATCAGGTCTCTGATTGCCCTATCATAGAAGTTAAGTAGTGCATTTTACTCGCCATTCCACGCGCTTTAAAATGCCGCCTAGCCCAGTACCCTATCTGAAATAGGAGCGACGAAAATTGAACAAATGTGATAGAATTTCCCTGAAATCTTATAGTAAACAAAATATAAAATGATCTAATCGGGACTCTGATTGCCCTATCATAGAAGTTTAGTAGTGCATTTTACTCGCCCTTCCACGCGATTTAAGATGCCGCCTAGCCCAGTACGCTATCTGAAATAGTAACGACGTAAATTGAACAAATGTGAGAGAATTTCGCTGAACTCTTAAATTCACTATAATATAAAATGATCTAATTGGGTCTCTGTTTGCCCTACCCTAGAAGTTTAATAGTGCATTTTATTCGCCATTTCATGCGCTTTGAGATGCCGCTTCGCCCAATACGCTATCTGAAATAGGAGCGACGAAAATTGAACAAATGTGATAGAATTTCGCTGAATTCTTTTATGAACCATAATGTAAAATGATCTAATCGGGTCTCTGTTCGCCATAGCCTAGAAGTTTAATAGCGCATTTTATTCGCCATTTCATGCGCTTTGAGATGCCGCTTAGCTCAATACGCTATCTGAAATAGGAGCGACGTAACTTGAACAAATGTGATAGAATTTTGCTGAATTCTTAAATTAACCATAATATAAAATGATCTAATCGGGTCTCTGTTTGCGTTATCCTAGAAGTTTAATAGTGCATTATACTCGCCATTTCATGCGCTTTTAGATGCCGCCTAGCCCAGTACGCTATCTGAAATAGGAGCGACGTAAATTGAACAAATGTGATGGAATTTTGCTGAATTCTTAAATTAACCATAATATAAAATGATCTAATCGGGTCTCTGATTGCCCTATCATAGAATTTTAATAGTGCATTTCACTCGTCATTTCATGCGCTTTGAGATGCCGCTTAGCCCAATATGCTATCTGAAATAGGAGCGACGTAAATTGAACAAATGTGATAGAATTTCGCTGAATTCTTTTATTAACCAAAATGTAAAATGATCTAATCGGGTCTCTGTTCGCCCTAGCCTAGAAGTTTAATAGTGCATTTCACTCGCCATTTCATGCGCTTTGAGATGCCGCTAAGCCCTATAAGCTATCTGAAATAGGAGCGACGTAAATTGAACAAATGTGATAGAATTTCGCTGAATTCTTATATTAACAAAAATATAAAATGATCTAATCGGGTCTCTGATTGCCCTATCGTAGAAGTTTAGTAGTGCATTTTACTCGCCATTCCACGCGCTTTAAGATGCCGCCTAGCCCAGTATGCTATCTGAAATAGGAGCGACGTAAATTGAACAAATGTGATAGAATTTCGCTGAATTCTTAAATTAACCATAATATAAAATGATCTCATCGGGACTCTGTCTGACCTACCCTAGAAGTTTAATAGTGCATTTTACTCGCCATTTCATGCGCTTTGAGATGCCGCTTAGCCCAATACGCTATCTGAAATAGGAGCGACAGAAGTTGAACAAATGTGATAGAATTTCGCTGAATTTTTTTATGAACCATAATGTAAAATGATCTGATCGGGCCTCTGTTCGCCCTAGCCTACAAGTTTAATAGTGCATTTTATTCGCCACTTCATGGGCTTTGAGATGCCGCTAAGCCCAATAAGCTATCTGAAATAGGAGCGACAGAAGTTGAACAAATGTGATAGAATTTCGCTGAATTCTTTTATTAACCGTAATATAAAATGATCTAATCGGGTCTCTGTTTGTCTTATCCTAGAAGTTTAATGGTGCATTTTACTCGCCATTTCATGCGCTTTGAGATGCCGCATATCCCAATACGCTATCTGAAATAGGAGCGACGTAAATTGAATAAATGTGATAGAATTTCGCTGAATTCGTAAATTAACCATAATATAAAATGATTTAATCGGGTCTTTGTTTGCCCTAGCCTTGAAGTTTAATAGTGCATTTTACTCGCCATTTCATGCGCTTTCAGATGCCGCTTATCCCAATACGCTATCTGAAATAGGAGCGAGGTAAATTGAACAAATGTGATAGAATTTCGCTGAATTCTTAAATTAACCATAATATAAAATGATCTTATCGGGTCTCTGTTTGCCCTACCCTAGAACTTTAATAGTGCATTTTACTCGCCATTTCATGCGCTTTGAGATGCCGCTTAGCCGAATACGCTAACTGAAATAGGAGCGACGTAAATTGAACAAATGTGATAGAATTTTGCTGAATTCTTAAATTAACCATAATATAAAATGATCTAATCGGGTCTCTGTTCGCCCTACCATAGAAGTCTAATAGTGCATTTCACTCGCCATTCCACGCGCTTTAAGATGCCGCCGAGCCCAGTACCCTATCTGAAATAGTAACGACGTAAATTGAACAAATGTGATAGAATTTTGCTGAATTCTTAAATTAACCATAATATAAAATGATCTAATCGGGTCTCTGTTTGCCCTACGCTAGAAGTTTAATAGTGCATTTTACTCGCCATTTCATGCGCTTTGAGATGCCGCTTAGCCCAATACGCTCTCTGAAATAGGAGCGACGTAAGTTGAACAAATGTGATGGAATTTCGCTGAATTCTTTTATTAACCATAATGTAAAATGATCTAATCGGGTCTCTGTTTGCCCTACCCTAGAAGTTTAATAGTGCATTTCACTCGTCATTTCATGCGCTTTGAGATGCCGCTAAGCCCTATAAGCTATCTGAAATAGGAGCGACGTAAATTGAACAAATGTGATAGAATTTCCCTGAAATCTTATATTAAACAAAATATAAAATGATCTAATCGGGTCTCTGATTGCCCTATCGTAGAAGTTTAGTGGTGCATTTTACTCGCCATTCCACGCGCTTTAAGATGCCGCCTAGCCCAGTATGCTATCTGAAATAGGAGCGACGTAAATTGAACAAATGTGATAGAATTTCGCTGAATTCTTAAATTAACCATAATATAAAATGATCTCATCGGGACTCTGTCTGACCTACCCTAGAAGTTTAATAGTGCATTTTACTCGCCATTTCATGCGCTTTGAGATGCCGCTTAGCCCAATACGCTATCTGAAATAGGAGCGACAGAAGTTGAACAAATGTGATAGAATTTCGCTGAATTTTTTTATTAACAATAATGTAAAATGATCTGATCGGGTCTCTGTTCGCCCTAGCCTACAAGTTTAATAGTGCATTTTCTTCGCCACTTCATGCGCTTTGAGATGCCGCTAAGCCCAATAAGCTATCTGAAATAGGAGCGACGTAAATTGAACAAATGTGATAGAATTTCGCTGCATTCTTATATTAACCGTAATATAAAATGATCTAATCGGGTCTCTGTTTGCCTTATTCTAGAAGTTTAACAGCGCGTCTTACTCGCCATTCCACGCGCTTTAAGAAGCCGCCTTGCGCAGTATGCTATCTGAAATAGGAGCGACGTAAATTGAACAAATGTGATAGAATTTCGCTGAATTCCTAAATTAACCATAATATAAAATGATCTCATCGGGACTCTGTTTGACCTACCCTAGAAGTTTAATTGTGCATTTTGCTCATCATTTCATGCGCTTTGAGATGCCGCGTAGCCCAATACGCTATCTGAAATAGGAGCGACAGAAGTTGCACAAATGTGATAGAATTTCGCTGAATTCTTTTATTAACCATAATGTAAAATGATCTGATCGGGTCTCTGTTCGCCCTAGCCTACAAGTTTAATGGTGCATTTTATTCGCCACTTCATGCGCTTTGAGATGCCGCTTAGCCGAGTTCGCTATCTGAAATAGGAGCGACGTAAATTGAACAAATGTGATAGAATTTCGCTGAATTCTTATATTAACCAAAATATAAAATGATCTAATCGGGTCTCTGATTGCCCTATCATAGAAGTTTAATAGTGCATTTCACTCGCCATTTCATGCGCTTTGTGATGCTGCTAAGCCCAATAAGCAATCTGTAATAGGAGCGACGTAAATTGAACAAATGTGATAGAATTTCGCTGAATTCTTATGTTAACCAAAATATAAAATGATCTAATCGGGTCTCTGATTTCCCTATCATAGAAATTTAATAGTGCAGTTTACTTGACATTCCACGCGCTTTAAGATGCCGCCTAGCCCAGTACGCTATCTGAAATAGGAGCGACGTGAATTGAACAAATGTGATAGAATTTTGCTGAATTCTTAAATTAACCATAATATAAAATGATCTAATCGGGTCTCTGATTGCCCTATCATAGAATTTTAATAGTGCATTTCACTCGTCATTTCATGCGCTTTGAGATGCCGCTTAGCCCAATATGCTATCTGAAATAGGAGCGACGTAAATTGAACAAATGTGATGGAATTTCGCTGAATTCTTTTATTAACCAAAATGTAAAATGATCTAATCGGGTCTCTGTTCGCGCTAGCCTAGAAGTTTAATAGTGCATTTTAGTCGCCATTTCATGCGCTTTGAGATGCCGCCTAGCCGAGTACGCTATCTGAAATAGGAGCGACGTAAATTGAACAAATGTGATAGAATTTCCGTGAATACCTATATTAACCTTAATGTAAAATGATTTAAACGGGCCTCTGTTCGCCCTACCATAGAAGTCTAATAGTGCATTTCACTCGCTATTTCATGCGCTTTGAGATGCAGCCTAGCCCAGTACGCTATCTGAAATAGGAGCGACGTAAGTTGAACAAATGTGCTGGAATTACGCTGCATTCTTATATTAACCGTAATATGAAATGATCTAATCGGGTCTCTGTTTGCCTTGTTCTAGAAGTTTAACAGCGCGTTTTACTCGCCAATCCACGCGCTTTAAGAAGCCGCCTTGCGCAGTATGCTATCTGAAATAGGAGCGACGTAAATTGAACAAATGTGATAGAATTTCGCTGAATTCTTAAATTAACCATAATATAAAATGATCTAATCGGGTCTCTGTTTGCGTTATCCTAGAAGTTTAATAGTGCATTATACTCGCCATTTCATGCGCTTTTAGATGCCGCCTAGCACAGTACGCTATCTGAAATAGGAGCGACGTAAATTGAACAAATGTGATGGAATTTTGCTGAATTCTTAAATTAACCATAATATAAAATGATCTAATCGGGTCTCTGATTGCCCTATCATAGAATTTTAATAGTGCATTTCACTCGCCATTTCATGCGCTTTGAGATGCCGCTTAGCCCAATATGCTATCTGAAATAGGAGCGACGTAAATTGAACAAATGTGATAGAATTTCGCTGAATTCTTTTATTAACCAAAATGTAAAATGATCTAATCGGGTCTCTGTTCGCCCTAGCCTAGAAGTTTAATAGTGCATTTCACTCGCCATTTCATGCGATTTGAGATGCCGCTAAGCCCTATAAGCTATCTGAAATAGGAGCGACGTAAATTGATCAAATGTGATAGAATTTCGCTGAATTCTTATATTAACCGTAATATAAAACGATCTAATCGGGTCTCTGTTTGTCTTATCCTAGAAGTTTAATGGTGCATTTTACTCGCCATTTCATGCGCTTTGAGATGCCGCATATCCCAATATGCTATCTGAAATAGGAGCGACGTAAATTGAACAAATGTGATAGAATTTCGCTGAACTCTTAAATTCACTATAAAATAAAATGATCTAATCGGGTCTCTGTTTGCCCTACCCTAGAAGTTTAATAGTGCATTTTATTCGCCATTTCATGCGCTTTGAGATGCCGCTTCGCCCAATACGCTATCTGAAATAGGAGCGACGAAAATTGAACAAATGTGATAGAATTTCGCTGAATTCTTTTATGAACCATAATGTAAAATGATCTAATCGGGTCTCTGTTCGCCATAGCCTAGAAGTTTAATAGCGCATTTTATTCGCCATTTCATGCGCTTTGAGATGCCGCTTAGCTCAATACGCTATCTGAAATAGGAGCGACGTAAATTGAACAAATGTGATAGAATTTCCCTGAAATCTTTTATTATACAAAATATAAAATGATCTAATCGGGTCTCTGATTGCCCTATCATAGAAGTTTAGTAGTGCATTTTACTCGCCATTTCATGCGCTTTGAGATGCCGCTTAGCCCAATACGCTATTTGAAATACGAGCGGCGTAAATTGAACAAATGTGATAGAATTACGCTGAATTCTTATATTAACCGTAATATAAAATGATCTAATCGGGTCTCTGTTTGGCTTATCCTAGAAGTTTAATGGTGCATTTTACTTGCCATTTCATGCGCTTTGAGATGCCGCCTAGCCCAGTACGCTATCTAAAATAGGAGCGACGTAAGTGGAACAAATGTGATAGAATTACGCTGAATTCTTATATTAACCGTAATATAAAATGATCTAATCGGGTCTCTGTTTGCCTTATCCTAGAAGTTTAGTATTGCATTTTACTCGCCATTTCATGCGCTTTGAGATGCCGCTTAGCCCAATACGCTATCTGAAATAGGAGCGACGTAAATTGAACAAATGTGATAGAATTTCCGTGAATTCTTATATTAACCTTAATGTAAAATGATCTAATCGGGTCTCTGTTCGCCCTACCATAGAAGTCTAATAGTGCATTTCACTTGCCATTTCATGCGCTTTGAGATGCCGCTTAGCCCAATACGCTATTTGAAATACGAGCGACGTAAATTGAACAAATGTGATAGAATTACGCTGAATTCTTATATTAACCGTAATATAAAATGATCTAATCGGGTCTCTGTTTGGCTTATCCTAGAAGTTTAATGGTGCATTTCACTTGCCATTTCATGCGCTTTGAGATGCCGCCTAGCCCAGTACGCTATCTGAAATAGGAGCGACGTAAATTGAACAAATGTGATAGAATTTCTGTGAATCCTTATATTAACCTTAATGTAAAATGATCTAATCGGGTCTCTGTTCGCCCTACCATAGAAGTCTAATGGTGCATTTCACTCGCCATTTCATGCGCGTTGAGATGCCGCTTAGCCCAATACGCTATCTAAAATAGGAGCGACGTAAGTGGAACAAATGTGATAGAATTACGCTGAATTCTTATATTAACCGTAATATAAAATGATCTAATCGGGTCTCTGTTTGCCTTATCCTAGAAGTTTAGTATTGCATTTTACTCGCCATTTCATGCGCTTTGAGATGCCGCTTAGCCCAATACGCTATCTGAAATAGGAGCGACGTAAATTGAACAAATGTGATAGAATTTCCGTGAATTCTTATATCAACCTTAATGTAAAATGATCTAATCGGGTCTCTGTTCGCCCTACCATAGAAGTCTAATAGTGCATTTCAGTCGCCATTTCATGCGCTTTGAGATGCCGCCTATCCCAGTACGCTATCTGAAATAGGAGCGACGTAAGTTGAACAAATGTGATAGAATTACGCTGCATTCTCATATTAACCGTAATATAAAATGATCTAATCGGGTCTCTGTTTGCCTTATTCTAGAAGTTTAACAGCGCGTTTTACTCGCCATTCCACGCGCTTTAAGAAGCCGCCTTTCGCAGTATGCTATCTGAAATAGGAGCGACGTAAATTGAACAAATGTGATAGAATTTCGCTGAATTCTTAAATTAACCATAATATAAAATGATCTAATCGGGTCTCTGTTTGCGTTATCCTAGAAGTTTAATAGTGCATTATACTCGCCATTTCATGCGCTTTTAGATGCCGCCTAGCCCAGTACGCTATCTGAAATAGGAGCGACGTAAATTGAACAAATGTGATGGAATTTTGCTGAATTCTTAAATTAACCATAATATAAAATGATCTAATCGGGTCTCTGATTGCCCTATCATAGAATTTTAATAGTGCATTTCACTCGTCATTTCATGCGCTTTGAGATGCCGCTTAGCCCAATATGCTATCTGAAATAGGAGCGACGTAAATTGAACAAATGGGATAGAATTTCGCTGAATTCTTTTATTAACCAAAATGTAAAATGATCTAATCGGGTCTCTGTTCGCCCTAGCCTAGAAGTTTAATAGTGCATTTCACTCGCCATTTCATGCGCTTTGAGATGCCGCTAAGCCCTATAAGCTATCTGAAATAGGAGCGACGTAAATTGAACAAATGTGATAGAATTTCGCTGAATTCTTATATTAACAAAAATATAAAATGATCTAATCGGGTCTCTGATTGCCCTATCGTAGAAGTTTAGTAGTGCATTTTACTCGCCATTCCACGCGCTTTAAGATGCCGCCTAGCCCAGTATGCTATCTGAAATAGGAGCGACGTAAATTGAACAAATGTGATAGAATTTCGCTGAATTCTTAAATTAACCATAATATAAAATGATCTCATCGGGACTCTGTCTGACCTACCCTAGAAGTTTAATAGTGCATTTTCCTCGCCGTTTCATGCGCTTTGAGATGCCGCTTAGCCCAATACGCTATCTGAAATAGGAGCGACAGAAGTTGAACAAATGTGATAGAATTTCGCTGAATTTTTTTATTAACCATAATGTAAAATGATCTGATCGGGTCTCTGTTCGCCCTAGCCTACAAGTTTAATAGTGCATTTTATTCGCCACTTCATGCGCTTTGAGATGCCGCTAAGCCCAATAAGCTATCTGAAATAGGAGCGACAGAAGTTGAACAAATGTGATAGAATTTCGCTGAATTCTTTTATTAACCGTCATATAAAATGATCTAATCGGGTCTCTGTTTGTCTTATCCTAGAAGTTTAAGGGTGCATTTTACTCGCCATTTCATGCGCTTTGAGATGCCGCATATCCCAATACGCTATCTGAAATAGGAGCGACGTAAATTGAATAAATGTGATAGAATTTCGCTGAATTCGTAAATTAACCATAATATAAAATGATTTAATCGGGTCTTTGTTTGCCCTAGCCTAGAAGATTAATAGTGCATTTTACTCGCCATTTCATGCGCTTTCAGATGCCGCTTATCCCAATACGCTATCTGAAATAGGAGCGACGTAAATTGAACAAATGTGATAGAATTTCGCTGAATTCTTAAATTAACCATAATATAAAATGATCTAATCGGGTCTCTGTTCGCCCTACCATAGAAGTCTAATAGTGCATTTCACTCGCCATTCCACGCGCTTTAAGATGCCGCCGAGCCCAGTACCCTATCTGAAATAGTAACGACGTAAATTGAACAAATGTGATAGAATTTTGCTGAATTCTTAAATTAACCATAATATAAAATGATCTAATCGGGTCTCTGTTTGCCCTACGCTAGAAGTTTAATAGTGCATTTTACTCGCCATTTCATGCGCTTTGAGATGCCGCTTAGCCCAATACGCTATCTGAAATAGGAGCGACGTAAGTTGAACAAATGTGATGGAATTTCGCTGAATTCTTTTATTAACCATAATGTAAAATGATCTATTCGGGTCTCTGTTTGCCCTACCCTAGAAGTTTAATAGTGCATTTCACTCGTCATTTCATGCGCTTTGAGATGCCGCTTAGCCGAATACGCTAACTGAAATAGGAGCGACGTAAATTGAACAAATGTGATAGAATTTCCCTGAAATCTTATATTAAACAAAATATAAAATGATCTAATCAGGTCTCTGATTGCCCTATCATAGAAGTTAAGTAGTGCATTTTACTCGCCATTCCACGCGCTTTAAGATGCCGCCTAGCCCAGTACCCTATCTGAAATAGGAGCGACGAAAATTGAACAAATGTGATAGAATTTCCCTGAAATCTTATAGTAAACAAAATATAAAATGATCTAATCGGGACTCTGATTGCCCTATCATAGAAGTTTAGTAGTGCATTTTACTCGCCCTTCCACGCGATTTAAGATGCCGCCTAGCCCAGTACGCTATCTGAAATAGTAACGACGTAAATTGAACAAATGTGAGAGAATTTCGCTGAACTCTTAAATTCACTATAATATAAAATGATCTAATTGGGTCTCTGTTTGCCCTACCCTAGAAGTTTAATAGTGCATTTTATTCGCCATTTCATGCGCTTTGAGATGCCGCTTCGCCCAATACGCTATCTGAAATAGGAGCGACGAAAATTGAACAAATGTGATAGAATTTCGCTGAATTCTTTTATGAACCATAATGTAAAATGATCTAATCGGGTCTCTGTTCGCCATAGCCTAGAAGTTTAATAGCGCATTTTATTGGCCATTTCATGCGCTTTGAGATGCCGCTTAGCTCAATACGCTATCTGAAATAGGAGCGACGTAACTTGAACAAATGTGATAGAATTTTGCTGAATTCTTAAATTAACCATAATATAAAATGATCTAATCGGGTCTCTGTTTGCGTTATCCTAGAAGTTTAATAGTGCATTATACTCGCCATTTCATGCGCTTTTAGATGCCGCCTAGCCCAGTACGCTATCTGAAATAGGAGCGACGTAAATTGAACAAATGTGATGGAATTTTGCTGAATTCTTAAATTAACCATAATATAAAATGATCTAATCGGGTCTCTGATTGCCCTATCATAGAATTTTAATAGTGCATTTCACTCGTCATTTCATGCGCTTTGAGATGCCGCTTAGCCCAATATGCTATCTGAAATAGGAGCGACGTAAATTGAACAAATGTGATAGAATTTCGCTGAATTCTTTTATTAACCAAAATGTAAAATGATCTAATCGGGTCTCTGTTCGCCCTAGCCTAGAAGTTTAATAGTGCATTTCACTCGCCATTTCATGCGCTTTGAGATGCCGCTAAGCCCTATAAGCTATCTGAAATAGGAGCGACGTAAATTGAACAAATGTGATAGAATTTCGCTGAATTCTTAAATTAACCATAATATAAAATGATCTCATCGGGACTCTGTCTGACCTACCCTAGAAGTTTAATAGTGCATTTTACTCGCCGTTTCATGCGCTTTGAGATGCCGCTTAGCCCAATACGCTATCTGAAATAGGAGCGACAGAAGTTGAACAAATGTGATAGAATTTCGCTGAATTTTTTTATTAACCATAATGTAAAATGATCTGATCGGGTCTCTGTTCGCCCTAGCCTACAAGTTTAATAGTGCATTTGATTCGCCACTTCATGCGCTTTGAGATGCCGCTGAGCCCAATAAGCTATCTGAAATAGGAGCGACAGAAGTTGAACAAATGTGATAGAATTTCGCTGAATTCTTTTATTAACCGTAATATAAAATGATCTAATCGGGTCTCTGTTTGTCTTATCCTAGAAGTTTAATGGTGCATTTTACTCGCCATTTCATGCGCTTTGAGATGCCGCATATCCCAATACGCTATCTGAAATAGGAGCGACGTAAATTGAATAAATGTGATAGAATTTCGCTGAATTCGTAAATTAACCATAATATAAAATGATTTAATCGGGTCTTTGTTTGCCCTAGCCTAGAAGTTTAATAGTGCATTTTACTCGCCATTTCATGCGCTTTCAGATGCCGCTTATCCCAATACGCTACCTGAAATAGGAGCGACGTAAATTGAACAAATGTGATAGAATTTCGCTGAATTCTTAAATTAACCATAATATAAAATGATCTTATCGGGTCTCTGTTTGCCCTACCCTAGAACTTTAATAGTGCATTTTACTCGCCATTTCATGCGCTTTGAGATGCCGCTTAGCCGAATACGCTAACTGAAATAGGAGCGACGTAAATTGAACAAATGTGATAGAATTTTGCTGAATTCTTAAATTAACCATAATATAAAATGATCTAATCGGGTCTCTGTTCGCCCTACCATAGAAGTCTAATAGTGCATTTCACTCGCCATTCCACGCGCTTTAAGATGCCGCCGAGCCCAGTACCCTATCTGAAATAGTAACGACGTAAATTGAACAAATGTGATAGAATTTTGCTGAATTCTTAAATTAACCATAATATAAAATGATCTAATCGGGTCTCTGTTTGCCCTACGCTAGAAGTTTAATAGTGCATTTTACTCGCCATTTCATGCGCTTTGAGATGCCGCTTAGCCCAATACGCTATCTGAAATAGGAGCGACGTAAGTTGAACAAATGTGATGGAATTTCGCTGAATTCTTTTATTAACCATAATGTAAAATGATCTAATCGGGTCTCTGTTTGCCCTACCCTAGAAGTTTAATAGTGCATTTCACTCGTCATTTCATGCGCTTTGAGATGCCGCTAAGCCCTATAAGCTATCTGAAATAGGAGCGACGTAAATTGAACAAATGTGATAGAATTTCCCTGAAATCTTATATTAAACAAAATATAAAATGATCTAATCGGGTCTCTGATTGCCCTATCGTAGAAGTTTAGTAGTGCATTTTACTCGCCATTCCACGCGCTTTAAGATGCCGCCTAGCCCAGTATGCTATCTGAAATAGGAGCGACGTAAATTGAACAAATGTGATAGAATTTCGCTGAATTCCTAAATTAACCATAATATAAAATGATCTCATCGGGACTCTGTCTGACCTACCCTAGAAGTTTAATAGTGCATTTTACTCGCCATTTCATGCGCTTTGAGATGCCGCTTAGCCCAATACGCTATCTGAAATAGGAGCGACAGAAGTTGAACAAATGTGATAGAATTTCGCTGAATTTTTTTATTAACAATAATGTAAAATGATCTGATCGGGTCTCTGTTCGCCCTAGCCTACAAGTTTAATAGTGCATTTTCTTCGCCACTTCATGCGCTTTGAGATGCCGCTAAGCCCAATAAGCTATCTGAAATAGGAGCGACGTAAATTGAACAAATGTGATAGAATTTCGCTGCATTCTTATATTAACCGTAATATAAAATGATCTAATCGGGTCTCTGTTTGCCTTATTCTAGAAGTTTAACAGCGCGTCTTACTCGCCATTCCACGCGCTTTAAGAAGCCGCCTTGCGCAGTATGCTATCTGAAATAGGAGCGACGTAAATTGAACAAATGTGATAGAATTTCGCTGAATTCCTAAATTAACCATAATATAAAATGATCTCATCGGGACTCTGTTTGACCTACCCTAGAAGTTTAATTGTGCATTTTGCTCGCCATTTCATGCGCTTTGAGATGCCGCGTAGCCCAATACGCTATCTGAAATAGGAGCGACAGAAGTTGCACAAATGTGATAGAATTTCGCTGAATTCTTTTATTAACCATAATGTAAAATGATCTGATCGGGTCTCTGTTCGCCCTAGCCTACAAGTTTAATGGTGCATTTTATTCGCCACTTCATGCGCTTTGAGATGCCGCTTAGCCGAGTTCGCTATCTGAAATAGGAGCGACGTAAATTGAACAAATGTGATAGAATTTCCGTGAATACCTATATTAACCTTAATGTAAAATGATTTAAACGGGCCTCTGTTCGCCCTACCATAGAAGTCTAATAGTGCATTTCACTCGCTATTTCATGCGCTTTGAGATGCAGCCTAGCCCAGTACGCTATCTGAAATAGGAGCGACGTAAGTTGAACAAATGTGCTGGAATTACGCTGCATTCTTATATTAACCGTAATATAAAATGATCTAATCGGGTCTCTGTTTGTCTTATCCTAGAAGTTTAATGGTGCATTTTACTCGCCATTTCATGCGCTTTGAGATGCCGCATATCCCAATACGCTATCTGAAATAGGAGCGACGTAAATTGAATAAATGTGATAGAATTTCGCTGAATTCGTAAATTAACCATAATATAAAATGATTTAATCGGGTCTTTGTTTGCCCTAGCCTAGAAGTTTAATAGTGCATTTTACTCGCCATTTCATGCGCTTTCAGATGCCGCTTATCCCAATACGCTACCTGAAATAGGAGCGACGTAAATTGAACAAATGTGATAGAATTTCGCTGAATTCTTAAATTAACCATAATATAAAATGATCTTATCGGGTCTCTGTTTGCCCTACCCTAGAACTTTAATAGTGCATTTTACTCGCCATTTCATGCGCTTTGAGATGCCGCTTAGCCGAATACGCTAACTGAAATAGGAGCGACGTAAATTGAACAAATGTGATAGAATTTTGCTGAATTCTTAAATTAACCATAATATAAAATGATCTAATCGGGTCTCTGTTCGCCCTACCATAGAAGTCTAATAGTGCATTTCACTCGCCATTCCACGCGCTTTAAGATGCCGCCGAGCCCAGTACCCTATCTGAAATAGTAACGACGTAAATTGAACAAATGTGATAGAATTTTGCTGAATTCTTAAATTAACCATAATATAAAATGATCTAATCGGGTCTCTGTTTGCCCTACGCTAGAAGTTTAATAGTGCATTTTACTCGCCATTTCATGCGCTTTGAGATGCCGCTTAGCCCAATACGCTATCTGAAATAGGAGCGACGTAAGTTGAACAAATGTGATGGAATTTCGCTGAATTCTTTTATTAACCATAATGTAAAATGATCTAATCGGGTCTCTGTTTGCCCTACCCTAGAAGTTTAATAGTGCATTTCACTCGTCATTTCATGCGCTTTGAGATGCCGCTAAGCCCTATAAGCTATCTGAAATAGGAGCGACGTAAATTGAACAAATGTGATAGAATTTCCCTGAAATCTTATATTAAACAAAATATAAAATGATCTAATCGGGTCTCTGATTGCCCTATCGTAGAAGTTTAGTAGTGCATTTTACTCGCCATTCCACGCGCTTTAAGATGCCGCCTAGCCCAGTATGCTATCTGAAATAGGAGCGACGTAAATTGAACAAATGTGATAGAATTTCGCTGAATTCTTAAATTAACCATAATATAAAATGATCTCATCGGGACTCTGTCTGACCTACCCTAGAAGTTTAATAGTGCATTTTACTCGCCATTTCATGCGCTTTGAGATGCCGCTTAGCCCAATACGCTATCTGAAATAGGAGCGACAGAAGTTGAACAAATGTGATAGAATTTCGCTGAATTTTTTTATTAACAATAATGTAAAATGATCTGATCGGGTCTCTGTTCGCCCTAGCCTACAAGTTTAATAGTGCATTTTCTTCGCCACTTCATGCGCTTTGAGATGCCGCTAAGCCCAATAAGCTATCTGAAATAGGAGCGACGTAAATTGAACAAATGTGATAGAATTTCGCTGCATTCTTATATTAACCGTAATATAAAATGATCTAATCGGGTCTCTGTTTGCCTTATTCTAGAAGTTTAACAGCGCGTCTTACTCGCCATTCCACGCGCTTTAAGAAGCCGCCTTGCGCAGTATGCTATCTGAAATAGGAGCGACGTAAATTGAACAAATGTGATAGAATTTCGCTGAATTCCTAAATTAACCATAATATAAAATGATCTCATCGGGACTCTGTTTGACCTACCCTAGAAGTTTAATTGTGCATTTTGCTCGCCATTTCATGCGCTTTGAGATGCCGCGTAGCCCAATACGCTATCTGAAATAGGAGCGACAGAAGTTGCACAAATGTGATAGAATTTCGCTGAATTCTTTTATTAACCATAATGTAAAATGATCTGATCGGGTCTCTGTTCGCCCTAGCCTACAAGTTTAATGGTGCATTTTATTCGCCACTTCATGCGCTTTGAGATGCCGCTTAGCCGAGTTCGCTATCTGAAATAGGAGCGACGTAAATTGAACAAATGTGATAGAATTTCGCTGAATTCTTATATTAACCAAAATATAAAATGATCTAATCGGGTCTCTGATTGCCCTATCATAGAAGTTTAATAGTGCATTTCACTCGCCATTTCATGCGCTTTGTGATGCTGCTAAGCCCAATAAGCAATCTGTAATAGGAGCGACGTAAATTGAACAAATGTGATAGAATTTCGCTGAATTCTTATGTTAACCAAAATATAAAATGATCTAATCGGGTCTCTGATTTCCCTATCATAGAAATTTAATAGTGCAGTTTACTTGACATTCCACGCGCTTTAAGATGCCGCCTAGCCCAGTACGCTATCTGAAATAGGAGCGACGTGAATTGAACAAATGTGATAGAATTTTGCTGAATTCTTAAATTAACCATAATATAAAATGATCTAATCGGGTCTCTGATTGCCCTATCATAGAATTTTAATAGTGCATTTCACTCGTCATTTCATGCGCTTTGAGATGCCGCTTAGCCCAATATGCTATCTGAAATAGGAGCGACGTAAATTGAACAAATGTGATGGAATTTCGCTGAATTCTTTTATTAACCAAAATGT